>CM042431.1:4612500-4807500 GCA_023631565.1 Gymnocephalus cernua
ACATCGGAGGTGGAAAACTGAAACTACTGCAGAAATACACAGAGCTAAAACGCGACACATCTGCCGCAGCATGTCGACAGTAGAGCGCGTCCATTATAAACCTGAAGCAGCACAGACACGTTACAGGAACTTCAAACTAAATCATTAGTATTGCGCTCCTAAACTTTGTGTTAATGGCATCAATGTATGTATGTATGCAGTATGTGCAAAGCCAATGCACAATGAAATAAGGCAACTTATAATTTTGGGGGTTTACATAGGCTATTGTCCGGTTTCATATTTGTCAGTCAACTTTTCAAAATACATTCGGGGCTACACTGAAAACATTCGGGGCTGAACCTGTCGCCCATGGGCGTCAGTTTGGTTTGAAATGTGGTGGGGACAGAGACGCATTCGGAAGTGCATTTCCAGAAGTGGTGGGGACAACGAAATTGTATTATTTAGTCATTTATCACACAACACTTCATGCAACATATAGGATAATAGTTTAAAGCGGCTTCCTGATGGTTTTACACCATCACAACTGACAACCAATTTCCCAATTCATACCATTGGCGCTGTCATTTTCATTTTCCATTTTTCTACCTTCCAGTGACTTGTTGGTGACAGTTTATTTGAGTACACTATCACAATTAACTCTCACACTTAAAGTTAGAGTTTGGATAGTGTTCAAACGAAGTCTGATGGCACAGCTTTATTCAGCTGTCACTTCCTTTATGTATCGATGATTTGTTCCTTGCTGTGTCCGACTCATCTGTCACCTGACTTGACTTTCTGACTGGATTCTCCTTGACGTTTGTTGACTTTACTATGTTTTAAATAAAAAAAAAATGTCATGCACTCTAAACACAAGGTAATGGCAGATTAGTGCTGATTAAAATGCATTTCTAACCAAAAGAAATACATGACAGCAATGTTACATAACCTGCTAACACACCTTGTTCAGAAAACATGGGGAAATTAAAAGTCAGCTGGAAGAAAACATGAATGCTTTCCTTCCATCCTTTTTCCAGCAGTGTGAAGTCATTGGTAGCTTGCAGAGCTTTAAAGTAGCTTCCCTAGCTGTGTGTGTGTGTGTGTGTGTGTGTGTTTGTGTGTGTGTGTGTGTGTGTGTGTGTGTGTGTGTGTGTGTGTGTGTGTGTGTGTGTGTGTGTGTGTGTGTGTGTGTGTGTGTGTGTGTGTGTGTGTGTGTGTGTGTGTGTGTGTGTGTGTGTGCGTGTGTTAGCTGGTAGGCACTGAGTGATGGATGGGCCTGTCTCAGTGAACTACTGCAGGTTGGACCTCGTCACCAGACTACAACCACCTGCTCGTTAAGTAGTCTTCCTTCTTCCTTTATGTCCTCACTTTCCTTCTTTAAAGGTGAAACCCCCGCAGACTCCTGCCAGGCTGTTATGAAATTTTAAAATAAATGCCAGCCTCTGTCACCACAGTCAGAGTGAGAGCCTTGTTAGTGCTGAGTCATGTGCCCCACAGTGATGGATGAATGAGTCTGTCTGGCAGAGTGACACATTAACACTGGGAACTGTTCCACCCACAGCAGTATGTAAAATTGTATAGAAGAGTTTAAATAGTGTAGTGCTGTAGCAGAAACATGGGAATTGATGGCGGAGACAAAGAAAATAGAGCCTGCAGATATATCTTATTGGTTCCCCTCCACCAACAGTTTGGTCCATTACAAGGTTTCCTAAGAAATACTCACCTGATCTGCTGTGGATATGTATTGATATTCTTTTTTTCCCCCTCACTGTTTGGTCAAATATGTCTCTTACACATATCAAAATCTAATGGGCAGATTCATTGAGCACATTCATGTTCACCAGAGGATGAACTCCTAGGACACTCCATAAACTTAACCCCCTCAAGGTAAAAACATCAACTTTGCACACAGAATATATGACTAGATCATTAGCTGCTCTCTGGTCGAGCTGCTGATTGGCAATGACATAATACTATTTTGGTGTGACTCTTAGCTTTCAAATATGTACTTGTCCTTATAATTGAAATTGTGATCATTTAAAAGAATAATTTTTGAAGTTTTGCAACACTGAGGGAATAAGTGATTTCTTTTGTCCACTCGGGGCAGAAGAAACAACACTGACATATCAGCTTATAAGTTGATATGGTGAACTATTTAGCAAAGATTTGCTTTTTTCCACATGCAGCAGTTACAGAGCAACATAATTATTCATTTGTTGTGGTTGTGTCTGTCCATGTGATGAATGTCAGTCCAATATTCTCTCACTTTCAGCTGTTTTTAGTCTCCTGAGGGAAACATCTGTCTCTGTAGCTGCTACTTCTCTATGTTCACCAGCTAGTCTGGCCCAGTTTGGCCCAGAAGCCAGAAACCGGTGTCACCATCAATCACGTTGACAGCCTTTAGCTTCAACCTATAAATGAGATCAGCAGCAGAGGATATAAATGGTTAATGATTAAAAAAAATGGTACACATTGAAATAGTGTACTGCATTTGTTTTCTGTATTTAACCACCTACGTGCTGGAGGTTATGTAGAACCATTACATTAATTAATGTAAAATATTGATATGATATGTATGAAAGCTTAACTTTAGAATCTCCTGAAATTGACTTGAAATGATCCAGTTGATCATTTGCATGCTCTAGAAAAGAGTCATGTTCATCCAGTCATGGTCCAGGATACAGACAGCAGCTACAAGTTTCACTGTGCTGGGTTCATTGATCTTTGCTAATTAAACAAACAAGGAGAGGATACATGTTTGATCGGGGATGCGTACGCCTCTGGAGCAGCGCCTCCAAAACAGAACCAGTTATTGTAGTCTCGCTTTGCCAGACCCTCCTCCAAAGCACGCTGAAGGAGAGTCTGGCTACTCCACATAGCATTCAGGGATGGGAGGAAAACGGGCTCTGGTTTATTGGCATTTTTTTAAACCAATCACAATCGTCTTGGGTGGAGCTAAGCACCGGAGGAATGCGGCGGTGTCACTGCAAAATAGGCTCGAAAGGAACTTGTTTTGGTGGAACATGTGTATGTTTAAAAGTTGTTTTAGTTGTGTAACAGAAAACTCAGATTGGACAGATAGTCTAGCTAGCTGTCTGGATTTACCCTGCAGAGATCTGAGGAGCAGTTAACCAGAGTCCTCAGAAATCCACCGGAGTTTAAAATGCCCACACAAAGGAAGCCCAAGGCAACGGATATCCGGCCTAAATGAGCGAAATCCGGCAGATTTTCTGGCGGTAATGGAGAAATTCCTTAAGTGGAACGTCAAGGATATAGACTGCAGTTATTACAACCCAAGTGGCTCCTCAACCTTTTCAACAGCATCACGACCATGGGGCCAGGATTAGCACTTTTGCATACAAATGGTGACACATTAAACAACAAACCAACATCAAAGCTCCAGTTGTTGTCCAGCTGTGAGGATCTCTGCTGGAGGAATGAACAGTAGTGATGTCTATATGAAGCTTCATGAACCATCAGTTCCATGAAGTATCTTCTGAGCCCACTAGATGGCACTATTGGTTTAAAGGAAACGGCTCAAGGAACGACAACTCAGTATGCTTTAAATTTGTTGAACAGAGAGTGCCATCTAGTGGTTCGGGAAGTAAAAGAGAATGCTTCATAAAGCTTCATTTGAACATCACTAATGAACAGAATTCCTCCTAAACATATTTATATTTATTATATTCATTTTTGAGTTGAAAATGTCAAATTTTGTCCATTACGTCGACGTCAATGTCAACGCAACCCAACCTCAAGTCAAATCACGTCAAGTGGGTTTTATTGTCATTTCAACTATATTCACTGTATATAGTGAGACAAAACAACGTTTCACCATGGATAAAATGGTGTTACACGCTGAACACGCTGAGCACGCTGTTACATTTAAAATATATAAAAACGACATTTGAGACAGGCTACATTTATTGCATACACATAATAGATTATACATAAAGCGCAATTACTACTTAAAGTAGAGCATTTAAGACAGGACAGTCAACAGACAACAAAAGACAGGGCGTAAGTAGACTGATTGTTATCAGTTAGGTTCACCGTGATGTGAAGGTAGAATATATAGAATTTAGCAGCAGAAAAAAAGTGCAGGAGTGCATTTCAGTTCAGTGTGAAATATTTGCAGCATGTTTTGTTGTTCAACAGTTTGACTGCTTGAGGGAAGAAGCTGCTGCTGGAGAATCATATAGTCTCATCTGTTGTGTTTGGGAAACCTTTGGAATGCCTTTTGATTAAATACGGCTGAGGAATTCAATCTGTGTTTGAATGAAGAGATGCAGTGCTGTTTAATTAAATGAAGTGTTTCCATCTGCTCTGTTTATTTCAGCAGCAGGAGCTGTCCACAGTCAGCCTGCTGATCAACACTTTGATTGATTATTAAATGGCCTTTTTATTTATTTATCTTAATTGGGATTATAAATATACTTTATTTTTGTTCACAACACCCAATGCATGATGGGAGTAGTGGTGATAACAATAAAATATTTTCACCCCATTTCTTCTCCTACAAATGGTAATATTGACACATTATATTTCTATGTATTTACTATTTGTAACAGTATATGTTTTGAAAGACTACAAGCTTCCCTGATTAGGTGTATGTTCATGAGCGTAATAAGAAATAGTTTCATGCATAACGTACAGTGTCTGCATAATGTTCTGTTGGGTACTCGTAGCGTACAGATTCAGTTATTGACAAATTATCAAAGATGTTTTATCAATATTACTAAAGTTATGAATATGGTGTATTAATAACTTTACCAAATTGACAAACAATCAAAGCGGGGCACCACCCTGAACTCAGGGACCAATAATCAACTGTAGAACAGTCTCATAGGTAGGTCCCTTTAAAATACAGATCTTAATTAACTGGTTAATTATCTGGAATATTCTAAAGGAACAAAAGGAAGGATCATGATGAAGCATGAATTCGAGCACGACCTGTGTCCAACCAGCAATTATTACAACAGATACACAAAATAATCACAGACAACTGCTACTTAAAGTATAGTAGAATTTATTAACTTCAAAATAATCAATGACCGATCAATAATTCTTCGATCAATTAAAACCAATATACCCTTTATAAACTACAACAAAAAGCAAAGTGTGTGTGTGTGTGTGTGTGTGTGTGTGTGTGTGTGTGTGTGTGTGTGTGTGTGTGTGTGTGTGTGTGTGTGTGTGTGTGTGTGTATGTGTGTGTGACGAGGAGGGGGTTTGACGAAACCCAGGGGGGTTGCTAGGCTACGCCCAAGATTAGCCGTTAGCTTTTTCGAGCTGTGTTATGTGTTAGCTGCACAAAAGCTATTTAGCCCCAAGAAGGCAGCACTGGGCAGCGCTGCAGGCTCCACGTGGCTAGGCTAGCCAGTTAGCTCTCAAACTAACGTGTTACAGACAAAATGACACACTAATGGCTCATTTACAGTAGCCGCAGCCAAGCTGGCGCATCCAAATGTGACATCATGGGACTGCCGTGAGTATTTAGACTCGCGCGTGGTGGTCGCAACACTAGTTGCAATCTTCTCCTGAACAACGGTGGCGCTAAGGAGCAAAGGCTACCGATGTTGCTCTTTCTACAGACTAGAAGAAGAACAACAAGGTAAACAACGGCAGAACACGCAGCAGCATTGATGTCAATGCTTCGATTTGATTCAATGCCCACCTTCAGATCAAGCCTTTCATTCACCATAAAAGAACTCATCTTAACCCAGTAATATACAAGTTTCTCCTGGCATCCGGTTTCCCAGGAGCTCGTTCATGCTTCCTGTTTCCGGTTTATCACACGCCCTCCGCTCGCGTGCTGAAAATCGGACGCACCGGCAGGAAATTACATCATTTTGACATCACGACGGCACGTTTGTGTGTAGCTATGTGTTCGCACATGTGTGTGCGTGTGTGAGAGAGAGAGATAGAGAGAAATGGAGGGAAACACACTTGAATGAAAGAAAACACTTGAAAACCTTGATCTCTGTGGGTTTGAAAATAATCGCTCTCTTCGTTTACTCGAGATTCTAACAACTTGACGTTACAGCAGAATCTGAGGTTTTGTTCAACGAGAGAGTGTTATTCTCCGCTTCTTGCTTCTCGATGACAGTAACTAACTCCTCCACAGCGGGGGAATAGCAATGTAACATTATCAACACAACATATCAACAGTATCGTGATCAAATGATACATTCACAGAAAATAACGGGACGTGGTAGTCACTATCTGATTAATAAACCAAACGCGCACCAGTAGCGCTTATTAATCAGATCACATTAATGGCAAACAAATGGTAGCAATAACCTTTACTCATTAATAAAACAAACACACTAGTTCTAAAGTCTGCCCAGAACTATAAAAGCCTTCTTACTGTGGGTTGTCCGTCCGTTCTAAGTCCATAGATTCCCATGGGAACAAAACTGGTCCGGTTCTACTCGTCAGCGGAACCAGAGGAAACCTTTCCCTCCAAACGGGCAGCAGGAGGGGGGGTTGGTTTCAGTCGACTTTTGAGAAGAAAACCTTCTTCCCTTCTCCTGCATTAAAACACTGGCGCGTGTTTTCCAGCATCCAGAAGTGTTCTCCAGAACACCGAAATTCTTCCACTTTGTCCTGAAAATGGAAGTTTTAGCACAAGCTTGTGTGCTTCCATGAGCAGCATGAGCCGGCAGCGGAAGACAAAGGATTTCCGGATGTCAGGATGTTTTATAGGCTCAGGCCCCATGCACCATGAACTCACGAGCAGGCCAGGAGCTCTTTGTCTGTGTCCACATGTGTGTCTTGTCTCTCAGAGGTCAGTTCAATCTGAGGCCTTTTTGGTTAAAATCAGGTGTAACACAACTGCTGGTCCCAACAGTTCATTGACAATGCAGTTCATTTGTTTTTTTGAATATCTGGAAACTAAAGCATGATGTTTAATGTTTATGTTCAGTCAACTCAAAGCATTTGCTTAGAAAGACGGCAGTGTTGGTTAAATATTGATAAAGTGAACGGTGACAGGAGTAAGAACGTGTTTACTTTTTCAATATTTAACCAAAGCTAAAAGCTGTCACTAACTTGAAGCTAAGTGCTGTGGAGCCTAAACTTCACTCATGGGACGCAGGAGGAACACCCAGCATGATCTCTGTGAGGTTAACATAATCCCCCAAAATGTATTAGGCAATTTATATATTAACATCATTTATTGGAGACAGAGTTGATCTATTCATTAAGAGATTTGTGGTGTGTTAAAAAGAAAAAAGAAGAAAAAAACACACACTCATGAAAAACCTAAAACATTTAAAATGGAAAATGATTTTTGCGCATCCTGTCCTGAAAATATAACCATATGACATGTAGTGACATAAGCCTGTAAATAAAGAGAATTTAATGTGTTGGTTGATACGTGGACAGCTGGGCATCTATCCCGACGTGCTATAATATTGAAGGAGCAGAGAAATGTTACTGAAATCATGCCTTTAATTGCAGAGTAATATATAATGGATTACTCTCTGTAATGCTTCGGGTTGAAATAATGCTTGCGGAGCCGTTCCCAAATATAAATAATGCATGAATGAGCATACAGCCACTTCACAACACATGAGCTGGAACTTTGGGATTCACTACTGAGTCCGACTCCGCAGCCTACCTGCTCAGCCACTGCCAGCTGCTCTGGATCACAGACAAGCTAAATGCCTAAATGCCTAAATGCCTAAATTGTAAATTGCTGTTGCTAAGCTAATGAGCTGCATTATGTCTGCTGTGATTAGATGTTATTTGCTCCCGGGATTCTTTGCCCTGCAGAATAGAACATTGGTACATAGTCGGCCGTCAGGAAGTGGAGTGTACCAGTTCAATGTATGTCTGTGTGTGTGTGTGTGTGTGTGTGTGTGTGTGTGTGTGTGTGTGTGTGTGTGTGTGTGTGTGTGTGTGTGTGTGTGTGTGTGTGTGTGTGTGTGTGTGTGAGTCTCTCTGTGCCTTAGATGCTAATTTCAGCTCAGTAATTGTGTGCTCCCTTAAAGTGCTGGCATCAATTCTTACATGACATACTGCTACCAGTTGCCCTCCAAACCGCCATGCTCACACAGACACAGACACACACACACACACACACACACACACACACACGCGCACACACACACATACACACACACACACACACACACACACACACACACACACACACACACACACACACACACACACACACACACACACACAAACATATACCATACACCATAAAGGTTTTTAAATGATAATCTTAACATGTGTCAAGGGTCTTCAGGTTCATTTTCATATTATACTAAAATGAACGCTGCTCAAAGGAAGGAAATCTAATTGGTTGTATGTTTTTGAAAATGGTCAGCAGTCATGTGTATTATACATCATTTGGAGGTAACAACATGCAAACCAGCAGTACGTAGTTTCAAGCTCCACTCCACCGACTGATGTCAGGGTTGTCTCACATATCTATTATTCGGTCTCCCCAGAGCCCACGGGCCGGACGCCATGATCCTGGTGGACGGACAGCCTCTGCAGACCAATGGGGAGCTGGGTCTGTCCCAGATGTTTCACATAGCCAGTCAGATCGCAGCTGGCATGATCTACTTAGCGTCTCAACACTTTGTGCACCGCGATCTGGCAACCAGGAACTGCCTGGTGGGGAATGGCCTTCTGGTGAAAATCGGAGACTTTGGCATGTCCAGAGACATCTACAGCACAGATTATTACAGGGTAAGAACATGCCTGTTTGTTTCATAACCCACCTTTTTTTTTCTTCTCCAAAATGAAAAATGAGTGGGCAGTATACAGTATGCAGTCTAATGTACACAGGGATCTAGATATATTGACCTCTGTGTCTATAAACACATAACGTACGGTCCATGATTGTAATGGATGACGAGGGGCTAAAAAACACCTGACAAGGCAAACCTTCTGATCATCATTACAGTCGTTGAACAAACACTGTGTGGCGTATTATCCCTTACATAACAGATGTGACAAATAAAAAAGGCAGAGCTGAGCACATTCTACCAAACCGATGCACCCGTTTGATTTGAATGAGTCTGGGACCAAAATCCTCAGGACGAGCCCCACTACTGATCAAGCTGTTTAAGTAGATCAACCTCCGAAACACTGGAGCCTCTGAGGGCTGCTCCAAGACTTCAGATTTTAGGGATAAACTTGACTTCCCATTGTTTTCCAAATGTGAAATGTATTGTTTGAGCAGCTGATAACAGTGCTGCGGGGGTGAGACACCAGAGGGCTGTACCAGGAAGCCAATTCTTCATCAGGCTCTGTGCACATTCCCATAAAACGACAAAATATGGTGTTTACGGGTGAGATGCCACTACAGTAATGCTGACTTGTTTGACTCGGGTCAGTCTGTAGGGATGATAAAATGATTAAAGAGACAAATGAAAGGTTCATTGTGTTTCACTGAACTGAATCCTGTGGGTTGAAAATAATTTGGAATTCTATTGGTTCATGTTCATGACCAAAATAATGTTAACAAAGCAACATGACTTGACTTCATGTGATGCTTCCTTGGTTATCCAGTACGTGCGCCTTTGGTTAGATCTGGAGCATTACAAGTCATCACCCATGCAGACTCATCTTTGAAAGTTTTCATTGTCTGCTTCCACACCACACTAAGTGGTTTTGTTCTTAAAATGTACGGGCGTACAATAGGTGCAGGAGAGGACACTGCTACCTGCACTGGCCGTCACATTATGAGTCACTGTATAGCTTCTCTAAATAGTTTTGGCTGCAGCTGTCTTTCTTTAAGGATTTGTAATGTAGTAATGAGCCCTGGACCCTGGACAAGGTGTTGGAAATGATTATATGGGTCCCAGATGCTGCTCGCTGTATGTTTGCTGCCTACGTAGAAGAGGTCGGGCTTCACTGATGATGGCAACATTGACTTATAGGGATTGTCAGGAGACTCTCTCAGCACTGTAATTGGCATGGTGGGAAATCATTTGTATTTGGCAGTAAATGCCAATGACTCCATTGAGTCCCATCCTCTTAAGTAGCTTCTGTGGACTGTTTTCTTTTGAATGGCTGCTCCCAGCAGGGCCGCTGGTAGACAGCAGCAGACCCTCTTTTCATTTTAACCTTTATCAGCAGTGAGCAGGTTTATATAAGATACATGTGCACTCTTCTCCACCCTTATCCAGTTGTTTGGATTTAATTTGTTGTATATATTTACTGTGACACTGTCAGCTTGGAGTCTAGAAATAAGAAATGAAAATATACATTTATCGGCTTTAAGCTTCTGGAAATATCTTGGATTGGGTTCCAAATACGACTTTGTTAATGGTTACAATAATAAAGATACCGTTGATGTTATGGAACAATTATGGTCACTGCACCAACACTGACTGTCAGTTGGAACCTGAAAACAAACAGCGGCGTTGTTGACTTTGACTCCTTGGGAAATGCAGCTTACATAGTTCATGCTTTTCTCAGTATTTTTTAATTTAGTTCAGCAAAAAACTTCCTCTGTGCACAGGCACATATATCGTCTGACAGGACGGACTGATTAACATGCATCGTCTGTCTCCAGGCTCAGACAGCCACTGTGACACAGGAGATAATTTTCCTACAGTGATTCTCCTCCCTGTGCACACGGTTTGCCTGCAGTCAAACAGAACTCTGTCTGCTGCTCAGATGGAGCAGATTGCAGTTCAGCCGTACGTCTGAATTATCCAAGTCATCCAGGACTTCAGGGTCAGACAGAGTGCACACCTCTGCCCTGCATGCTGATAACGCTTCCCGTTCAGGGTTCCCAGACTTTATAATGAAAGAAAACCAAAGCTGCAGACTGTCTACATACCTTAAGACTTAAACTTTTGCAAACTCCAAGACTACAATACAATACCAAGACTCTGCTTACTAATCATGACTTGTTTACGTTTCTTGTTTTGTCTGACCAACAGTCCAAATGCCCAAAGATATTCAGTATATAGTGATATATAACTTTTTAACCAGAGAAGGATTAACATTTATTAAATTAAATGGCTTAAATTAGTAATAACTTGATATAAAACATGTAGCTCAAATCAAGCAATCTGATTGGTTCATAGCCGTGCTTTAATAACCACATACTTCATGATCCATCATATCCTCACAGCTCAGAGGACTGAGCATGGGTGTGCAACGGACAAGCTATGAGTATGAAGTTGAGTTAAATCAGAAGGGCTCCAACAGGTAGCAGCATCTGCTGAAAATCAACCCCGTTCCGAAGCTGTGAGCTGAGTGCTGAGTGAGGAAGGGGCTCTGGATTAGCCTCAGGCCAGATCGTAGCCCAAGGCTAGCAGGAACCCTGGGCTTCAAACATGAAGCCTGAGAATAATTATGATGTATGCTGAGCGTTTGAAATCTGCTGTATTATAATCATCTTCTAGAAAGACAGGTAGAGGTCTGGCATTAAAATCAGCTCACCAGCTTCCCAATATTTTCTGAGAATGTTTCCTTTAGGCTACTTAGGCTAATTTACCAACTCACTTTTCCACCTGCAATTACACTAACATGCATCACAGGTTGAAGATGTAATTATCCAAAATGAGGCGGTCAGTATCACATTATAATGTACGTGCAAAAAGTCTTCAAGTTGCATATTACGACTGGAAGTAGTAATTGGCTGGAAATACGTACTGTAGATCCAACCAGGAGCAGCTGGTCATTAGCACTCCTCAGCAAGATGAAATGTTCACTATGACGTCCAAAAGCCACACATGATGAGAATCGGGCACCTGTTTTGGCAAGTGCAAAGAAAATGTGATTTTTTTTTCTTAGTTTTAATGTTGTTAAAACTATCTGTTGGACAGTGTCATGTATTCTGTATCAGCCTGTTCCAGCTCTCCACTGAAGCTACAGTATATGATGTTAGCAGTTAGTGACTGTTTACGATAGCTTCACCATCCCATCAAATGGAAATATGGATAAGTAATATGTCATGTGCATCAGTTTATGCATATTTCCAACATTCAGCTCGACACATTTGGTATCTTTGGAAAACATTGGGATCTACATTAGAATGTAAAGCTCATTTGTGGACCCATTCAGACCTGGTGTTAACATCCGTGCTGAGTGATCCGACCACAAGTGGACATCTCTAAGTAGGCTACAGGTCTGAACGCACCCAGGACGCACTGAGACGCCTGTCCATCTGTAGGCTCAATATGACTCAATCCAGCCCAACATATGGCTTCCATCATGGGATTCGTAGTCTGTAGACAGGTCCGCCATCCCAAACTAACAAACAAAACCTGACTTCTCAGAAACAAACTTGAATTGATGCATACTGGTGGATTATTTATCTGGGAGAGTCCTATGATGCTTTGTGAAGTAACGTTGGCGAGATTGTTTCAATGGAATAACAGAACCAGCCATCCCTTGACAGATGCTGGGTAATAAGTCATATCATAGTTTAAATACGGTGTTTTGGAACATAGTCAGTGTATGGATTGTCAGCAAGAAGACATTTATGCTGTCGGTGACATTCTGGATGTTTTCATACTTTCTCACGAGAATGCTTGTCACTATTGAAATGCATTAGTCTGGATCTTTACAACTACTTTAATATCAAATTTTAATAAAGCTAAATTATTTCCAGACAGTGCATGGTGATGTCATGTAGTAAGGCTGCTACTCTTCTGTCATAAAGTAGATTTTTGTTTGATAAAACTAAAACACTGCAGAATTTTTACATTAGGAGTGAACAAGCTTCAGTTTCGAAGGAATTGATTTAGATGAAGGCACAGCTTTACTCTCATCTTTTCATTCATGGAACAATTTAAAAGTATTTAAGCTAGTGAATGCTAATGATCAGAGAGAAAAGGCTAGGACAGGTTATACATACAGTAGTAATGAGCACTAAAAAGAGAATACATTAATGTTGAATATTGAAGAAATGACTCATTCATGATGGAGAAATGGGTAAAGGGTGGCAGTACAGGAGGAAGAGGTGTTCAGGGATCAGACAGAGGACAGGAAGGAGGATTAGTGAGCGGCACACTGGAGGTCATCCATCATAGGAGTCTTGATTAGGAGGCATATATTTGATTAAATTAGTCAAGCTGCTTTATGATTTCACAGCAGTCAGAGTGCAGTCAGAGCAGATGAATAATGTGTGTGTGATCTGCACGCTGTCATGTACGTTGTCTCATATCCTCGCCGTTAGTCCTGTGTGATCAGAGGAAAGATCCACTGGAAATTACCGGCCTGCTGTGTGATTATTATTGAGTATACAGCTTTACATTACAAACTCATAAGGACATGTCTCAGGGTGCATGTGCTCAGGACAGTGCTTTTGAACCTTTATTGGTAATTCTTTAATTATATACAGTGTAAAAGAATGGTATATTATTGTTAGCTGTTAGCTCGGTGGACCCTGGCAGTTCACTAAAACTCTGGTAGAATTATGAATATGCACTCAGGATGCATACTCTAGTGTCCATGTCCTGCACGTTGCATGCACAGCATCCACCCCAATCACCTACCCACGCATGTGGCATCACACTTCTTTCAGTTGTTCTTATATACTTTAATGAACAGGGTCATTTTATCTTTTGGGCCAATATAGTAAAAGCTGTGTTCCAGAGTGAAAATGATTTTTTGTAATCCTGTGATTGTCAAAATTCAATCATTACTACTATTTTGTAAGTTTGATTAATGTCTGTGTCCCTTAATATTTGTGGCGTTTCAATGCTGGCTATATCATCCCCCAAAGGCATCACGTGTAAGATATTCATCACACACATTTTCATGTTCCTGTGTGTGTGTATGTGTGTATGTGTGTGTGTGTGTGTGTGTGTGTGTGTGTGTGTGTGTGTGTGTGCGTGTGTGCGTGCGTGTGTGTGCTTGTGTGAGTGTGTGTGTGTGTGTGCGTGTGTGTGTGTGTGTGTGTGTGCGTGTGTGTGTGTGTGCGTGTGTGTGCGTGTGTGTGTGTGTGTGTGCGTGAGTGTGCGTGTGTATGTGTACAGTTAAAGACGTGTGTTCCTTAGTGTGTCTTTGCTGCTGTACATGTATATATATACCTGCTTGTATGTGTGCCCCCCCCGCCCCCCTACTGTGCTGAAGCTATTCTACCATGCACACAGCACTACCAGCTGTAATGCAGTACAAGCTACAGTTGGAAGACTTTGACAGACTGTGTGTGTGTGTGTGTGTGTGTGTGTGTGTGTGTGTGTGTGTGTGTGTGTGTGTGTGTGTGTGTGTGTGTGTGTGTGTGTGTGTGTGTGTGTGTGTGTGTGTGTGTGTGTGTGTGTTCAGGTGGGAGGGCACACCATGCTGCCTATTCGCTGGATGCCTCCAGAAAGCATCATGTACAGGAAGTTCACCACAGAGAGTGACGTATGGAGCTTCGGAGTCATCCTGTGGGAGATCTTCACCTACGGCAAGCAGCCGTGGTTCCAGCTCGCCAATAATGAGGTACACCATCACTTACTCATGTATACATATTAGGGATGCACCGATCCACATTTTTTCACTTCCGAGCCAATCCCAATACCTGAATTTGGATATTGGCCGATGCCGATACTATTCCGATAGCAGAGCTGTGTTTGCTTTAATATTATTATTATCATTATTGTTGATTTTATATGATGCTGAAATAAGCTCCCCTCAACGGGCAAGTATGATATGGACGTACGTATGCATGTATGTCCCAAAAGGCAACTTGAGGTAAGTATAAGGTCAGAAAAACAGGAAAAATCCCATTCTGAAAACAAATATGCAACTGTAAGGGTTTCAAATTGACTGTCATGTCAATATTTATTACATTCCCAAAATGTCAAATACTTGAGTCTTGAAATATAAGAAAAGTGCAAGTGTAAAGACCTTACACACACACACACACACACACACACATACACACACACACACACACACACACACACACACACACACACACACACACACTATCAATAAAACAGTGGGCATCTTAACAGCGCAAATCAAGTACACTGGCTCTTGTAGCATCAACAAATCAAGGTTTAAAATGTCAAATATATGAAATATAAGAAAAGTTCAATAACTGTAAACATCACACACACACACACACACACACACACACACACACACACACACACACACACACACACCTCTGTTTTCACGGCTGCAGCGGCTGCTCTGAAACAGCGGCCACCGGGACACGATCCGGGGTCTCTGGGGGACGCAACAACGGGGAAATGAAACGCCACAAGCCGGCGACAACACCGGGACAGACGGTTGTGAAAGTCCTGTTTTTTTTTTGCATTTTAGTGTCTTGCTCTGCGGTGTTTCCAGTGTGAAGTATTTTCAAACAGCGGATACAGGATACACAGATGCATTGAGCTAGCCACAATGCTGCTCATGCTACTATCCTGGTAGCTGGCTGCAAACTGTGGAATGGATGTCCTGAGTGGGGGCGTGTCTCATAAGTCTGTGTCTCATTGAGTTTGCAGCCAGCCAGCAGACCAGCCGGCACCGGCAGGAATCACTTTTGGAGCCATTTCAGCAGACAACGTTAAAGTGCAGACATGGCTCATGGTATCGGAATTCTCCGCAGGTTGGATCGGGAAAATCCGATTGCACTGGTATCGGATCCTGATACTGGATCGGATCGGCCCCATCCTTAATACATATACATGCATGGTTTGAAACAGCAGCTTTCAGCGACTTCAGAGTGAAAAAATGTGGACTTTGATGTTAAAATGATACAGGTTGGCAGGACGGTCTGAAATGTTTTGCACAGTCTTTCGCTGTACGTTTTGCACACGTCTCGTCTTCATATCAGAAACAAGGAAATGAATTTGGCGACGTACGTGTTATGTCAACAGGTTCTCACTCCCACTTGGTCAGTGGCTCTTAGAGTCACATACTGACGCAAAGTCTGGCACTGCTGGGATTGATTGAAGTCGCGGGAAACTCTGGTAATTGGTCAAATATGCGGAAAAGTTGCAGTGATTGGACAAAATTGCGAGTCGCGAAGTCCTTGAGGGATTGTTTAATATTCAGGGTGAAAAGGCTACATTTTCTCCCTCTTCACAAGGCCCGGTTCCCAAAATTAACACTTTTGTGTCTGCTTAATTTTTAATATCACTAATGTTGTAGGTTATTGTTTTAGTGTATTTGGAACTTTATTATTTGACATAGGCCTGTTCGGCAGGTTTTATGGGTTCATGGTTGGGGGGGGTAGCTCAGCTGCTTACCAGCGTAGTCAGGGAGAGTGGGTGCAGGTTTGCCTCATCAGGTCTTTTCTGAAGGGGGGGGCTGGGCAATCCTAAATTGAAGAACAATAGGTAAGATAGTTTTGCATAAACTGACATATTTATAATATTTGGGGTGCCTATTATAGTGGGTGCACATATATGTATAAATAGTATTGTCGGCAGTAACTGATCTATCCAATTGTAATGATGTGAATGAAATTTAAGTGTTACTGTTGCTTGCTCAGGATAGCTCCCCCTATAATCACCTGTGCAGGTGGTGGGTTCTAATTAGGGGAGGCTGAGTTAAAAAGGGCTTCAGGAGAGGAATCTTGGCAGCTTGCCAAGGGGGTGCAGTTTTGTATGTTTGCTGTGATTTTGCCTCAGTTATAGTCTGTGTATTTTGATTTTGAGTCGATTTTGGTGACCTTTTTGTTAATGAAAACACAAATTGAGAACTTGAGAAACCTCTTCTCCAGTCAAGCGTGACATTCAGTTAAACTGCAGAACTGCACTTTGGAAAGGTGTGATTTGTCAGTCATACCCCATTTTAACCCAAGAAAGTGAAGAAATGCTTTTATAAGACCGGACACGCATGATCTATTTTTCAAATGCAGACATGGTAATTCTTCTTGCTGATTCTTTCCCATGCAAACCAGTTTGACTTACCATCATCATACAAACGGTCAGCGACGGAGAGAATACTAGAATATTTCATTTAAGAAAAGTCAAATTCCTTCCTTCCCTCCCTGTGTAAAAATGTCCTTGGTTAAAATTGTGTTTGTAAGTTGTTTGTAAGTGCCACGCCAGAGTAATAAGATAATCACCATTCTGCTGCTCTAACTTCTCTATATAACAAAAATACTCTTTTCATTCACTAATTGTTTCTACTTTGCCGTTCTTTGGATCGCTGTTAACTACTGTCAATTTCAGGTGAGCGAGGGATTGTGCACTTTGAGCCACTGGAAGGCTTTTAATGTGATACATCCGAGTAGCTTCACAGTGAACAAGGAATAAGCAACAGAAAAAAGAACTTTGTGATTGCTATTCAAGATTGAAAGTGTGATGTATGAATAGCACTGATGGAGTTGGTGCTGTGGAAATGAATAGTATACTGAATTCACCAACAAACATGATCAGAAAACATGAGACATTACTCAAACATGGTGTGTGAGCAACACGCCCGATGTGGAAAGAGGAAATGAAGGTCTTGCCCAAAGTGCTGAGCATAAAGAAAATATAATCACTATAGACCGTCTATGACAGCAGGGAGCAACAGATATGACTGAGTGAGTCTCAGAGAATAATACTGTCTTCAAGATCCAAACAGGAATACAGTGAGTTTACTGCACTCACTGTGGATTTCATAACTGCCATTTAACTGTACTGTCATTGAGATAATATAATTATTAATAATGGATGAATTTAATTGCAACAGCAACCACATTGTATGTTTAATGCTGTACAACAATAGTGGATTGGGGCATTGATTCTGGAATACTGAATATCTTTGTTAATCCTATAATGACTTTTGATTTTGGGTAAGTATGAACACAATAGTCACACATTGCAATACAATTTAGTGTGGAAGTGTAGCCAACATTAAAGGAATGGTGACTACATGTAGAATCACATTTACATAATGCATGTAAACTCCAACAAAAGCAATGTCGTATGACACACCTGCATCCATTGTTTTATGTCAGCCTAGATGTCACTGTTTTAGGCTATGCTACAGTCCAGTTTCAATGTGTCTAAATGTGTATAATTGCATAACCAACGCTTTCTGTGAACAAGGGGATATGTTATGTCTTGTTTAGCCGTGTGTCTCTCTGTCTTCCAGGTGATAGAGTGCATTACTCAGGGCAGGGTACTGGAGCGGCCCAGGCTCTGTCCAAAGGAAATCTACGATATGATGCTGGGCTGCTGGCAGAGGGAGCCACAACAGCGCCTCAACATTAAAGACATTCAGAAGATGATGTTTACTTTGATGAAAGCTACACCGGTCTATCTGGACATTCTGGGATAGAAATGGATAGGGGGAGGGGAGGAATTGGATGTATTTTAGGTGGGACTAGCTTTTCACTGGAATATACATACACAGTACACTGGATTGGAAGGATTGTCTTGTAGCAGAAGTCTGGCCTGGACTCACAGCATAGTCTGGGATGGAACCATGGGAATTGGGATTAGGAATGGACTGCACCTCGCCCCCAACTGCCAGACATATAAGTATTGGAAACGTGGAGTAATGTGTCTTTAACTGGATTGGAATGACCTGGAAAACATTGCATTGCATCACATTAAAGTCAAAGGGAATGTCTTGGGTCTGGGCTTGTTAGGTCCAGTCCTTTTTGAATGAACTCATGACTGAAAGACTTGACTATGAAGATTGGATTGCATCAAACTGGACTGAACTGGATTAACTTGATTGTACTGGTCTGGTATAGTTTGGTTTAATTATCCTAATGTAGGTACCTATGTCCTCATTTCACCCATTTTGAATCAGTGCAGCTTGGGTTCTTGAGCTTGAGGAAGCCTGACTTGGCCTGGTAGAATCTGGCTCTGCTTGGCTATATTTCTAATATCCTATCCCTAATGATGTTGACCACACCCTGACTTGTTTTTATCTGTGTCCATTGGAAAGTCAAGCATGGGTTGGTTTGGCTCAATTTAGCTTGGTTTTACAAACCCTGCATTAGAGCCGTCTTTCATCTTTATTAATAGGCCTTATTTGGATTGTACTTTGGCCTGGTCCACAGTAAACCATTCTCCACTATGTAATGTAGAAGTTCAGAAAGAGGACCTGTACACAGTAATCTAAAGATATCTCATGCTTTTTTCAAACATTTGGATACTTGTGTGTTCCAGGATATCTTACCCAGGCTGTATTATTTGCTTATAATTGTACATGCCTTGGGCTTGCCATTATTGCTTGGCCAAAATGGACTCAATGCCCTTCATGTAGAACTTGAAAATGTTTAAGGCAAATGTTCTGGAAGATCTTCATCACTTCACCGTTTTGAAGTACTAAACATGTCTGTTAAGTAAATCATTTAGGGTCTTAAAAATCTATTGAATTACCTACTTTTGGGGTGGGAGCTGTCTGCTTCTGATGACATTTGTTATTCCAAAATGATTATCATAATCTTTGATGGGTGGTTCATTCATAGAACCATGGATAGAGGAACTGTGCATCATTTCATTTTGGTATTTTTGTTGACATGACTACTCCTGAAAGCAGCAGCCTCCCTTTGGCTGCCACTGGAATTAACCTAATACAAATGTCAAAGAAAGACTAACACGCTGACAAAGTAAACTACCACATTCTAGACAGCAGTCAGTAAAAGAAGGACCAGGCAGGTGTGGCTTAACGTTAAGGTGATGCACTGTTCACATGACCATATGTAAGACAGATTTCATTTTTCATCACTGTTCACTGAAATGTGCGTCAGCGAGAAAGGACAACGTGCATAAATCAGCCACTGTGTCAGCACGCTCCAATGTCTCCATCTGCAAAGCCTTCTGGTCCGGGACTCATGCTACCGAACTGAGCTGCTACCAGACCTTCCAATCCTGAGCCTGGAGGTGTGGCCTGAGTGACTGTCTGTCGCCATAGAGATGGACCTAAGTGCCTCCTACTTCTTTCTAAACACTGGGAACTTAAAAAAATAGTCTTTCAAAATAAGAGCACTTTTACATTTTGTTTACCTGCTTATAAAATGTACAATAGCTGTAAACCTTCCTTGTTTTTCTTACAAACTTTCAGTACTCTATATATTGCAAAAGGAAATACTCAAAAACAGGAATAAAATTCTGAAAATGATACAGAAAAAAATTAACCCCTGGGGGAAAAGCAAAAAATGTTTTAAAAAAAGAAGCCTTTTTTGTACCCTTTGCAGCTTGACAAGCTCACTACCCAAGGTGAAGTTACATTTTCTGTTTAAAAAACATACATATTAGACATACATAGACCGCTGCCATGCTTCAAAGCCATTGGAATATTCTGCCACTGGGTAGCAAAGACCTGATTATCAGGAATAGACCAACGGTTGGCGTACCTGGATGGTCTCTGACTTGAGCGAGCAACAACAGCTGTACGGCAACACAAAGG
Source organism: Gymnocephalus cernua (assembly GCA_023631565.1). NCBI lineage: Eukaryota > Metazoa > Chordata > Actinopteri > Perciformes > Percidae > Gymnocephalus > Gymnocephalus cernua. Next base: position 4,632,757 of record CM042431.1, read on the forward strand.
ATCGACCAAGCTGCCGGTCAATGAACAAAACCTTTTTAAAAAGAATGTATATACTGTAAATCTTTACGTCTTGAGATATGTTAACTTATTTCCTTTTCTCGAGTTTGATTATTTTTAGCTTCTTGATGTGTTGTTAAATGGTTCAGTGAAGCCAAAAGATCTTTTAACAATCTTTCTTTCTAGTTGTAATTACAGTTATTATTTACTTTATCTAGTCATATGTCTTTTCAACATTTTAACAAGATAATCTACATTGAAATCATTTCTGTTCATTGTTCTTATAATTGCTCATTAAATAGAAATGTGTGGGTCAGGACAGTAGGGGAAAGATGTAAAGTTATTGGGCCAGTGTTTGAATAACCTGCTCAGAGTGCAAGTCCTCTTCTAGGATCAGGGACGTTGTTCAGTCTTAAAGGAACAGTTGAACATTTAGTGGTTTACCTTTGCCATTCACCACTTTTAGTCAGATAAAAACAATTGGTGTCCATTCTAATCTCTGTGTCAGCGAATGGTGTGTTTAGCCTCTTGGAACCATGGGGCAAAGTGCTAGCCCAGCTCCCACTAAAGGGACAAAATTAATAAATACATTCTGTCTTTTTAACTGGATTTTACTAGCCTGGAAATCCAGACCCAAATTTGAAAGATTAAGGGTCTGGCATTGTGTAATGAAAATGGACCAACTCGAGGGACAGCACCAAACATGCATTTGAAAATCTCACTGCACACAATTGGATAACACTACGACCAATCACAACGATGCATGGGGTGACGTATCCAGAGCCCCGTACGCTTAGCTACCAGCAGAGCTAACTGGTAGATTAAACTGTTGTTATCTGTTTAGCCTCTGGCCCGCCTACATCAGATACACCGATGTCATTGGAGCTTGGCTACACGGGCATAGTTAATGATCATTACTCAATGCCAGAGTGAGTCACTGAGCAAATTACAGTTGTGCTCTTGCGAGAACTCTGTATTTCCAGAGTAGGGTTTTACAGCAATATAGCAACATTGTTAAACTGTTTCATAATACCTAACATCTTTTATTATGGCCATTTTGGGATCTTTCTTTCTAACTTTTCATTTTATTACACTGTACATTGTTCGTGTTTACATTTATATTCCACCTGGTTTGCAATTAATTCTGATCAGAAAATCATTTGTACTCTGTAAGGCCTACTAAAAATGTAGTTTGCCAGACACTTAAACTGTATATATATGTGCCTCAGTCACAGTTATTAGATTTGCTCAGGCAGGTGACAGAGGAACATTTTGAAACTACACCAATTTATAGACAATGCCATTGTCTCAATCTCACCAGGAATGACAATTTAGGACATTGGGTCATTAGCTAGACATGCCTTACAGGTTTGATAGGTGGGACATTCTGTCAAAAGCAAAAACATTGGGTCACTGAGCCCTTGAAACAATCAGTAAAGAATGTATCTGTCTTTAGTCGATGACACATACCAGTTATCAGTAGGCAGCGCTCTGCCCACTAGCTCGACAAGCAAAACTCATACTAAACTGTATACAAAACCTTGCTGAAATATTGTCTGAAATTATAGCCATAACTGCATTGCTGTGTCATTTGTGAAGGTAAAGAATGGGTCACAAGGCCACGGAGAAAGAGAAAGGTTTAGCATGGACAGATAGCTGAGAGATGTCTACATGTAAGCCACTGTCATGCTATTCAGTGTACTGTTGTTTGATTGTCATGTATCTGCTGTTGTTAGAACTAGATCTCAAAAGCACATTTGTGCTAAATCATTTAACTCCAAATTGTGACCTGGCATTAAAGTGGTAATGGAGATACAAATGTGTCAAGATTGAACAGATGCTAACACTCGTGCTGCCTGGGGAGATATTATGGGCAAATCGGATTTCAATGCTTTTGTGTGTGGCCTCGGGTTTATACTAAATTACATGTTCATGGACAAATTACTACCAGAATGCCAGGATGAAATAGGGTCAACGGTTTGTTACAGCTTGTGTAAAACATCGCCCAGAGTGGGAACCTTTCCAGCCTCTTTCTTTCTAAACCCTTTCAAGAACTACTGTATGATACCATTACTACTGTAATCATAAGTGGCTGTTTTCTGTTTTAACTGTTACCATATTAAGCAGCTATATTCCACAATTATGAATATATTAGAAGATGGAGTTTTAGCAGGCACATGATTAAGCTTCAGTAGCTCTTTGGTCCCATGAGCGACAAGTCACAGATTCTTGTTTTTCATACTACTGAAAAAGTATGTTGTGCATAAAAATGGAAATAGGAGAATGTAAAAACACACATATATGATGATGCATGATGGTAGTTCACACCCACAAACATATTTCAGACAAATGTTAGACCGGCCTTCATTTTGCTCTCAAGATGTGCTCAGACTGAAAGTAATGTTACAGTTTGCCTTGCATTAATCACCAGAATGGACCGCTGGAGGGTTTTTGCCTCATATATAGAGAGATATGTTTACAGAAAACCCTACATTGATTACCCTTGGAGATTCTCATTTTATTTCACAGACTCCAAGTGTTTCACATTAAAGCTGCACTGTGAGACTGCAATGGAAATCCCCAGCTGTGTTATCTGCCTCAGCTACAGAGCGTGTAGCATGTGTTGATACATCCCTGTGATATCCTGTGGTATAGTAAAACCTGGTAAACCTCAGGATTGGTGAACATGACTTCATCCCCATCCAACAGGACTTCTGGGTACAGCTTTTATACAATGCTATTTCAGTGGTATATATCATACACAGGTCATGTTCTGCATACTTAGAAAGGCCAGTTGCCCCGCTCTGCTTTCATTTTGAGAAGCCATGACATAGTGAAGTGATGGGAACATTCTTTCAGTCAGTCAGTCAGTCAGGAAACTAGCATAGCTGATGATCATTAGCAAAAAAACGAAGATAAAGCATCACCATCCACTTTATTTTTTATGGTTTTTAATTGATATCAGCTGTCTTAATTCTGGAGTCAACTTTAAAATCACATTTAGGACCAGGTACATATAAATGGGGTGACAGTGGTGTCCCAGTATAAAACCGCCTCTAAATACACAGCAACATATTGGTTAATACCCTCCAGTGGCAACATTCCGGGCCGATGCAGGGGGAGGTGTGCCCCTTGTAATGAGTGGGAAAGTCAGGGTGTTGAGGGAGGGAAGCTAGATGACTCTGTGTCGCATCACCTGTAATTTGATTTTATCTGCAACTGTGTAAGATATTTTGTTAACCAAAGTAGATGTTTTAATAATTTAACATCAACCCTAACCATGATCTTGAAAGTTGAAAGTTATGTGCAAGCATAATCATTCCAAATGCATTGGCAATGACAGTTGTTGGCACTGACCAAATGTCGCTATTGAAAGGAATCCAGCGTTATATAGAACCATTCCATATCATTGTTCTGTCTGGCAGTGAGGTTAATATTATGCTGGCAATGTATTTAATTCGGCCAAACAGGAAGAATAGGATACCAGTATCCCAAAATCTACAACTTGCCAGTAAATTGTTATGGTGTAATCTTTGTGGGGTCAGGCCCAACCTGTTCCTGTTTGGGGGAGGTCAGCCTTCAGGACTCTAAAGGACTTTAAATGAGGCAGCCAGGCCAAGAACAACCACCAACCACATTTCCAGCAGACCTGACACATGCTCGGCCGACATGCACAAGCATACTGGGCTAGTACATACAGCTTCCTGGAGGACAAAATAAGTCTGAAAAACACTTAAAACTTTCAAAGATTGTGAAGGGACTCAGCACGCTGCTGAACATGTGTGTGATCACAGCTTTAAGCTTGCATCGAGTCTCAGTTGTATACTTCATAACTTCTAATGGTATTAGGGTGTTGGCTCACGACATCAGATTTAAACTACTGTGTTTTTTCTTTTTTTCCAGCATCATTGTTCTTTCTCTTCTATCTGACTTGCTCGTGTACTCTTTCATCCCCCCTTTCTCTCAAGCGATTTCCTGCATCTTGTTTCCCATACAAAGTAGTTAAGCCTAATATGTTAAAGCCATCATTACTCAATAATAAGTCAGTGTATTTCTCTTCTGCTCTCTCTCTCTCTCTCTCTCTCTCTCTCTCTTTCTCTCCTTCTTTTCTCTCTCTCTCTCTGGGTAACGTGTTGTATATCTGTCTCCATACTATCATTTTATTACGATGTATTAGAATAATTTGACAACTTGTATAATGTCTTTTTAAAAAGCTGAGATGTGGTGAACTTTTAAGGTGGCTCTGTTTGTGATTCTGACTCATTAAAAGTTACTTCATCTTTGGATGGTTGTGTCCTCTTCTTCTGTCTTTCAATTCAATTCAATTTTATTTATAGTATCAAATCATAACAAGAGTTATCTCAAGACACTTTACAGATAGAGTAGGTCTAGACCACACTCTATAATTTACAAAGACCCAAAATTTCCCGACATTCCAGGAATTCCCCCAAGAGCAATCATCAATGCAACAGTGGCGAGGAAAAACTCCCTTTTAGGAAGAAACCTCGGACAGACCCAGGCTCTTGGTAGGTGGTGGCTGACGCAGCCGGATGGGGGCAATAACACAGAACAGATAATGAAACAGAATTGTGAAGTTGCGGTTGTAGAAGCGTAGCAGGGGGCAGCATGGCATAGCAGGGAATTGTGGCAGAATCCCGGCCACAGCTGGAACCATGATTTTGGTGCCATCCTAATCCCCGGACATCATCCTGGGTGAAAAGAAACAAATACTCTCTTTGCCTTTCCTTCAACCAGCACCTCTGCAGGAGTAGTTGGTCAGATAATATTCCACTTTGATATTTCCACTACCACTTTAATCAGGTCTATCAAGTATTGATTCCTCTGACATAAAATTCTGTCAATACTTCAAACTTGCATTCAGTTTCTCACTCTTGCACTATTTGATGCCCGTATCTAAGTGTATTTCCCTCTTAATCATGTTTGTCAGTAATTAGCAATTGATTTCTGGGGCTATTTTATTGTTATTTTGGGTCACAAGCTAAGTGTGTCAGTTAATTCCACTTTCAATAGCTACACTTTCATCAGACCACAACAAGCCCCGTCTCTCATACTGCTGACCTGCAGAAAATGTGTGAAAACAACTATCAGTCCTTATGATTACAGCAGCTGAAGTGACACTGGAATGAGCCATTTCTCTCTCTGTCTCATTAAAGCAACAAGACAAAACGTCTCCAGGGATTTATACTCCAACCTTCAAAGACAAGAGGCATCGAGCTGCTGCAGCGTTTAGCTGACTCCTGAGCACTTCAACCACTGAGCAATTTCTATGGGATAGAGAGCTAAACTTTAGTCTCACTCATAGTTAATGAATATGATTAATCATATTGATCATGTATGTTTGTTAGCTTATGGATAGTTGATAGCTAATACTAACTTAACAGTATGGGATGTCGATTAGGGTGAAAACATTGAAAAAGTGCACATACACACTGAAGATGTTCACATCCCACCACCTCACAGCGATACAGGGAATATTGATCAGATGTGTCTGGGAAGGGAGCAAGAAACTCAATACATGAAGAAGATCCTGTGTTCTGGACTTTTACATCTCCATGTATTTAATGCAAAATATTCTCCAGACATTGTTACTACGTCTCTCTCTACTTCGCTCTGCTCTGCTGGTGTCGGTCTCCAACTTTAGTGGGAGCTGCTTTGACCACAGAGTTTGCGAGTTACGATGAGCTTGACCACAGTTTGTTTCTGTGAGAGAAACGCTGCAAGCTGCTTTAGTTTGCTGTTTTGCCACATCACAGATTGCAAAACATTCGGAGTATACCTGGTAATTGGGTCGGATCACACCTGATTGTGTTCTGATTGTGATCTCAGCAAAAATATACAATGTTAACAGAAAATCAAGAGATTAAGACCCAAATTGAATCATTCTTTGACAGACAGCTGGCCTCAATGTGAATGAAAATAATTAATAGTAAATGTGTCCTCTTCCTGTGACCGCCAAACTTGTCCTGCTGATCAGCCTTCTCTACTCCTGCTGAATTCACAGACATCACGTTTACATCGAAGGTTTTGGTGCATTACTGGTTGCCATTTTCCTCTCTCCTGTTGTTTTCTGTTTATTTAGTTCTGTCTTTGTCTTTTCTTCTCTCTCCTCTCCAACACTCTTTCTCTCCCTGTCTCTCTCTCTCTTCCTACCTACAGAGCAGGATGTAGTTGTTTGGACAAGTGCATGGGAGGATCCAGCCTGAGAAAATGAGATTTGTAGGACGATGCCAGCTTTGGTGTGTGTGTGTGTGTGTGTGTGTGTGTGTGTGTGTGTGTGTGTGTGTGTGTGTGTGTGTGTGTGTGTGTGTGTGTGTGTGTGTGTGTCCATGCTGTTGGCTAGACAACAGCATGAGGAGAGGTGACCTCTGGGAAATGAGCCTTTGTCAGGGCAGGATCGCCAATTTGTTCTGTAAAGAATTGTTTGTGTGTGTGTGTGTGTGTGTGTGTGTGTGTGTGTGTGTGTGTGTGTGTGTGTGTGTGTGTGTGTGTGTGTGTGTGTGTGCGCGCGTGTGTGTGTGTGTGTGTGTGTACGTTCTTGTCTGTGTATAAAAAAGAAAAAGCAATGAACAATAAAAGACAGCAGTGGCAGGGATGAGGAAAGAGAGGGGAAGAGGGAAAGAAGAAAGGAGAGAAGAAGTGAGGATGATGTCAGTGTGAGGAGGTGGCAGAATGCCGAGTGCCACATGGGGAGACAAGAGGAGGAGAAGAGTGAAAAAGAAAATACATCCCATTATTGCACATGTGCAGTGGGAGTGTGGCAGGGTACCTAAGCTGTTTGAATTGACAGATGAGCTCTTTTGGTCATGTGAGTCCTTGTCTGTTACATGGTTATTAGCGAGGCCGGCGGGAGCTATGGGCCCAAACAAGTTCAGAAAATGTCTTCAGCCAATAGAAGAAATAGCAAGACCAATGAATCAGAATCAGAAAGGAGTTTATTGATACAGTAAGTTACAACTATGTGGAATTTGCCTCGGTGAAGAACAGCGTACAGCCGCTTCCCTTAACTTTGTCTCTGCCAGAGACCCAAACGGGGATCTCTGTGTCTTTCAGATGGTCTCAAAGAAATACTGACATTTCAGCAGAGCAACAATGTAATGCACACTATAGACTATAGGGCAGGTGGATTATTTTATTGAAACATTGTAATGTTGTTATACAGTATATTTCAACTTTATTCTTGTAATATGCTTTTTTCTGTCAAAATAGTACAACTCTCCAAATCTCAGAGAACACACATAGGATGAGTTATATATTGTATGCGCAGGAAATTTTGAACATGAGCAGACATCCTGCTGTAAGACATCTGAGCTGTTCGTCCAGGGGTTTATCAATGATTTAAAATAAATGAACATAGACAGCATCTCTCTGTTTCAGTAGTATATCTTGGTTTCAGCACCATGGACAGCGGCACTCTGTTTCAGGAGTAGTGCTCCGTTTCAGCACCATGGACAGCGCATCTCTGTTCCCGTAGTAGCGTTCTTTTTCAGCACCACGGACAGCGCCGGACTAACAAGATACGTATATTGTTTCCCAACCCAGGACATTGCCTCAAATTTCTTTTTCAACATGCTATACTATGACTTTTTGGGGGGGCTTTTCGACATACTACATATCACACTTGGTCTTCCATCGCTCTGTTTCAGCACCACGGACAGCACCGCTCTTTTTCGGTAGCAGTGCTTAGTATTAGAACCATGGACAGCACCACTCTGTATTAGTAACAGTGCTCTGTTTTAGCACCTCAGACAGCACCGCTCTATTTCAGGACGACTACTAGTGATCATTAGTGATGTGGAGCATGTGTTACGTTTCCATGCACACTGTATTTAAGCAGCAAAACTCCCTATAAAAATAATTAATTACACACACAACTGCTTACATACACACACATACACACACACACACACACACACACACACACACACACACACACACACACACACACACACACACATACATACACACACACACACACACACACAAACACACACACACATATACTAGGAACACAAAATCTGTATTGATAGCTCAGTTGTGTTGTAACAAAGATAGGGAAACAACAATAAACTTCGATCAAGCTACACACTGAACGTGCTGACGTTTACAGTAAGCATATTGCCTCACTTCCGGTGTTCTCATGTTGTGTTACATTAGCAATGGCTAATTCCACTCCCTCTCCTGCTCTGTCTTGCTCTGTGTGTCAGATGTTTATCTATTCCTTTGCCTCCTTTAGTGATAAAGATAGATATAATAAATGTAGTTTATTCGCTGCTCTGGAGGCGTGGCTTAGTGAGTTTGAGGCACGGCTCCACACCATGGATCATCAAAGTTTTATGCTTCCGTAGCTAGCCAGTGCTCCGTAGCTGGTGCCCCGGCAGACCCCGTGCAGCCGGGCAAGTGGGTGACTGTCCGAAAGAGGCGTAGCGCTAGCTTTAAACCGGGGAATGCACATGACGGTGGTCACTCTAAACCGGAGCATATGCACCTTTCTGGCAGTTTCTCCCCACTCAGTGATACACCTACTGAGAAGCCAGCTCTGGTTATTGGGAGCTCAATATTGCGAAATGTGAGGTTGGCAGCTCCAATAAAAGTGGCTCTGGTCGTGTGCGTCCCCAGGGCCAGAGCAGGCGATATAGAATCTTATCTAAAGCTGCTGGCTAAAAATAACCGTAAATACAGTCAGATCATACTTCACGTAGGTGGTAATGATACCCGATTACGCAAATCGGAGATCAATAAAATTAATGTTAAGTCACTTTGTGTATATGCAAAGACAATGTCGGACTCAGTAGTCTTCTCTGGACCCCTGCCAAACCTGATCAGCGATGACATGTATTCCACCGCTGTTTGTCAGGGTGGTGCCCAGCTAATGATGTGGGCTACATAGATAACTGGAAGACGTTCTGGGGAAGGCCTGGTCTGATTAGGAGAGACGGCATTCATCCCACCTTGGACGGAGCCGCTCTCATATAAAAAAATCTGACCGAGTCTATTTTCGGTCATAAACCATGACAACCCAAGTTAGATATTAGTAATCAGAGGTGCAGTGCAACGCGCTCCTCTGTGCCTCCGTTAGAGCAGCCGCCCTCTCATAGTCTAATAACCACGGTGTCTGTCCCCCGATTCAGATCGGTTAAATCAAAGATTAATTAAAGAGGAGCTATAGTTAACAACCTAATTCAAATTAAAACAACCACTGCAATGATAGAACAGAATAGGAAAATTAGATGTGGACTATTAAATAGTACATCTCTGTATTCTAAAGCAGTACAAGTAAACGATTTGATATCAGATAATCAAATTGATCTGTTCTGTCTTACCGAAACCTGGCTGTGCAATGAAGAATATGTTAGTTTGCAGTTGTTAGTAGAGGTCTAGTTGTTAGTTGCAGCCATATTTGATTCAAGCCTGTTAATTAATCCTAAACCTAAACTAAATTATAACTTGTTTGAAAGCCTTGTTCTTAATCTTAGTATTGCTTTCACTATTATTTCACTATTAGATTTAATTGGTTTCAGTCAGAGTGTTTAACCACACCCTCGACCTTGTGCTGGCATACAGCATCGAAATTGAAGATTTAATAGTATTCCCGCAGAATCCTTTTTTATCAGACCATTTCTTAATAACTTTCGAATTCTTACTACCCGACTATACAAAATCAGATAAAAGCTTTACACTAGATGCCTATCTGACAGTGCTATAGCAAAATTTAAGGAAAATATTCTAACAGCATTTAACTCAATGTCGTACCTTAATATAATAGAGGACCTTTTTGTTAACTTCAGTCCCTCCCAAATTAATAATTTTGTAGACAGTGCTACGACCTGCCTACGGACGACTTTAGACTCTGTTGCTCCCCTCAAAAAGATGAGGAAGCAAAGGAAACTAGCACCATGGTATAACTCCCAAACTCGCAAACTAAAACAAATCTCGCGAAAACTTGAAAGTAAATGGCGTTCCACCAAACTGGAAGAATCTCGTTTAGATTGGCAAGACAGTCTGAAAACCTATAGGAAGGCCCTCAGAAATGCTAGAAGTGTTACCCGTGGTTAACACTTCATTACTAGATATGATTAATATGTCCTTATTAACAGGTTATGTACCACAGTCATTTAAAGTAGCTGTGATTAAACCTATTCTGAAAAAACCCACCCTTGATCCTGAGGTCTTGGCTAACTATAGACCAATATCTAATCTTCCCTTCCTCTCCAAAATCCTTGAGAAGGTAGTCGCTAATCAGATACATGATTTCCTACATAGCAATAGTTTATTTGAGGACTTTCAGTCAGGATTTAGAAAGCATCATAGCACAGAGACGGCACTGGTGAAAATTACTAACGACTTTCTAACTGCTTCAGACAAAGGACTTGTCTCCATACTTGTCTTACTAGATCGTAGTGCTGCATTTGACACTATTGACCATACCATCCTGTTACAGAGACTGGAACACTTAGTTGGTATTAAAGGAATCACACTGAGCTGGTTTAAGTCCTATTTCTCTGATAAATCTCAATTTGTGAATGTTAACAATAAATCCTCCAGGTACTCTAAAGTTAATCATGGCGTTTCACAAGGCTCAGTGCTTGGACCTATTCTATTCACCTTGTATATGCTTCCCCTAGGCAATATTATTAGGAAACACTCAATTAACTTTAATTGTTATGCTGATATCACCCAACTATACCTATCAATTAAGCCAGATGAAACCAGTCAGTTAACTAAACTCCAAGCATGCATCAAAGATATAAAACCATGACTGACCTACAATTTCCTGATGTTAAACTCAGACAAAACTGAGGTGACCTCCAAACTTAATTAACTGAAGATATAGTTACTCTGGATGGTATTGCCCTGGCCTCCAGCACTATTGTCAGAAATCAAAACAATTTGATCAGGATATATCCTTTAATGCCCCTTTAAAACAAACCTCAAGAACAGCCTTTCTATCTCAAAACGATGCTGAAAAACTAGTCCATGCATTTGTTACTTCCAGGCTGGACTATTGTAATTCCTTATTATCAGGACGCTCAAATAAAACCCTTAAGACTCTCCAGCTGAACCAGAATGCCGCAGCACGTGTTCTGACAAGAACTAAGAAAAGAGATAATATTTCTCCTGTATTAGCTTCTCTGCATTGGCTTCCTGTAAAATTCAGGATTGAATTTAAAATCCTCCTCCTGACCTACAAAGCTCTACACGGTCAAGCGCCATCATATCTCAAAGAGCTCATAGTACCTTATTGTCCCACTAGAGCATTGAGCTCCCAGAATGCCGAGTTACTTGTGGTTCCTAGAGTCTCTAAAAGTAGAATGGGAGCCAGAGCCTTTAGCTATCACGCTCCTCTCCTGTGGAACCAGCTCCCAGTCTGGGTCCGGGAGGCAGATACTGTCACCACATTTAAGAGTAAACTTAAGACTCTCCTCTTCGATAAAGCTTATAGTTAGGGAGTGAGGAGTTGCAGCGTTCGCCTAGACCGGCGGGGGAGGGTGTATTGCTGCAGACACGGCACCCCTTCTTTTCTCTGCTTCTCTTCATAATCGTTAGATTCATCTACCATATAATCAATGATATAATAAAAGTATAGGGAGGCAGGCCAGTACAACCCGATCCGGTTGGGGAGTTTCTAGTCCGACCAGCCACCTCTCTTTAACCTGTCTCTCTTAGTTATGCTGTTTTAGTTTTAGACTGCCGGGGGACTTCCTTTGACACACTGAGCTTCTCTCTCTCCACTCTCTTCCCATTTGTGTGCATCCATGTCCCGGAAATTCTTGTTACCACCAAGATCATGGATGCAGCTGTGACCGTGGTCCTGCTCCGAGTCCACGCCCAGCTACACCCTGCTACACCCTGCTACTCTTTACGGTGCCCTGCAGTGTCCTGCTGCGTCCTGCTGCACCCTGCTATGTCCAGCTATGCTCTGCTGTGCCATGCTACATCCTGTAACACCCTGCAGTTCCCTGATATGACATGAAGGACTACTTTTTCTAGTCACTGATCCATTTATCTTTATTGTGGCTGTTATTTTCGCTGTTCATCACAACCCCAACTGGCTCCGTCAGACACCGCCTACCAAGAGCCTGGGTCTGCTGAGGTTTCTTCCTAAAAGGGAGTTTTTCCTCGCTACTGTCGCACTAAATGCTTGAGTGTGGGTTAGACCTACTCTATTTGTAAAGTGTCTCGAGATAACTCTTGTTATGATTTGATATTATAAATAAAATTGAATTGAATTGAATATCTGCTGACATTTTTGTCTTCTTCCCATGGACAGATTGAGCTACTACGTCTGCAAACTTCAAAAAGGCTATTTTAACATAGCACCGTGTCACAGACTTAGACACAGAGGGATGGCAGGTCAACAAGGGGGACACATCTGGTCCTTTTGCTAACAAGGGGGATGATGCCTCTAATTGTCTACTGATAACATCATGTACAGGTGGTGCTGCTCACTCACATTTTCAAACACAAGTGCATAGACAGACACACACCGATGCACACTCAAGCAGTGTAATGGATCCACAGATCAGTATCTCTAGCACTGTGTCACTCACAGACGGTTTTATCCTGATATCACTCCTCCCTGGGGTTGGAGGAGTGCTCGTCACACTGTAACACAGAAACATAGCTGCCAGTGGAGAGAAGAGAACGACTGAAGTGCGATGTATACTTCTGTGTTAAATCTAGCCGTGGCTACATACATAAGGACATGGAGATACTGATCCTATGCCGTAGCCTGACGTGCACCTTTCAAAAATCAAACTACACGTCGCGGCAATGCTCATAGCTCGGCAGTGGCTTGGTAGCGTTGCATTTCCCCCGACTCATTTCCTGGTTCTCCTTCTCCATAAATAACATGAAATCAAGGAGAGCGTTAACTTTTCCTGCTGCAGGTTTCCCACTGTGGTCAAAAAGAACAGGGGAGACACTTTGTTTCTCTCGCTATGACTCTAGAGTTGCTACTCGCTCTGAAGCTAATCACCGTCACTCTCTCACATGCTCTACCACACGCTCCACACTCACACACTGGCCCTGCTATTCTCTTAAATAGACTGACGCACACGTATAAACTTCAGGCCACTTAGGTAGGATACGGAGAAAGCTCTACGTGGAGCCTCTGCAGAACCATAAATTACGCTTAAGACTGTACTTTTATCAGGAGTATGAGGTCAAAATAGGAAAATGAGGTTGAAAGGAAGACAGGAGAGAAATGAATGAGGAGAGAAGGGAGGAAAGAAAAGATGCAGGAAGTCACACGATTACAGACAACACAGAAAAATTTAAAACTTCATTTAAAACCTGGATTTAATAGCCAATTACTACCAATTAAAAATAGTTAAATATATTCATGTCTGTATATTTTTCATTCATCTGTTTATTCTGTTTTTACAATTTGAAATTGCAAGCTGTATGTTCTTTGTTCTTTCTTTAACATTCCTATTTATGTATCTTAACAGTGCCTGCTGTCTTTTATCTCTGGTCTTTTATGTCTTCTCTAAAGCCCTTTAAATTGCCTTGTTGTTGAAAGTTGCTGTACAGATGAAGTTGCCTTTCTGCTGTCGTTGGGCCAGCGTTGGGCTTGATCAGTTAAATTAGCCTTTGGTTTTACTGCCCGGCTGCTTGAAACGTTGAAATGATTTAAGATTGAATGGAGTAAAGAGATCAAGAGATGATATTAACTTTTAGGAACAATATGTCAGATAGTGGGGACAAGCCAGAATCATGTGAGCAAGCACTTTTGTTGAGAAAAAAAAAAGAAATATTCAAGCTGAAATATTACACATTATCCGAAATGAATGACTCAAAACGTACTGCCTAATATGAAACATAATTACTCAATCTTTGTGAATTTATGAAGTATAGCAAAGATAGAAAAGGCTGTGGCAATCTAAAACTATACATGACTGTATTTCTATATTGCAGCTACACAAACTTAAATATCACGATTTATCACAGGCAGGCGCAGAGACAGACAGTAGGTAGGAGTAGGTGATTTATTTAGTTCCATTGTTTCTATTATTTAGCTGTTAGCCCACTCTGAAGGCAAAATGTCTTTTGATCATTTCTGAGACATAAATACTTTGAGCGCTGCAGCCAACCGTTATTGCTGGTGGTTCTTTGGGGCTCAGAGGACTGCACAATGACTTGTATGCATCTTGGAGACCAAATGCATTCACAGCTTTTCAACATCTGGCTGGAATGCGGCCACCTCCTGAAAGGGCTTGAGCGATCAACTGTCACAAATGTTTCTTGGACACTTTTATGCTTGTTCTTTAGATCAGATAAGATCCACCTAAGACATATTAAGTAAATGAGGTCTATGAAGCTTAGAAGAGTTGCAGAGGAGTAACATTGAAGCTTCATTTGGTCAGCAAAGCTTAGTGTCGTTAGTATTTACTTTTAACGTTTGATCATTTTCCTGTGATCTGTTGCAGGTCATTCTAATAAATCTGTTGTTTTCAGTATCAGTTTCACTTTTTTATTCATTGACCTCCACTTTTGTGATTGTAGTTCGTGCCTGCCCAGATGTCATTGTCGTCATTATTGGGAAATGACACACACACACACACACACACACACATACACACACACACACACACACACACACACACACACACACACACACACACACACACACACACACACACACACACACACACACACACACACACACACTAATCCATACTGGCTGCTCTGATCCTGACTGTGTAGAGTTACTGAGGGGGTGCTCTCTGTGACCCCTCCGTGTAGAGTTGCAGGGTGAATACTGCCTATCGATGAAACACGTGCTGTGAGTCTTTCAGCAGCAATGAGAGAGGAGTCCTCAGGTTTACTTTCATTAATATTTAAAGGGAGACAGCAGACAATTGACTGACCACAAAGAACAGAAGTCTACTGCTGGTTACTGTAGTTACTCTGCCTCAGCCCTGTGTGTGTGTGTGTGTGTGTGTGTGTGTGTGTGTGTGTGTGTGTGTGTGTGTGTGTGTGTGTGTGTGTGTGTGTGTGTGTGTGTGTGTGTGTGTGTGTGTGTGTTTTTATTGTAGATATCATTTACCCAGTACTAGCTCCTGCTGTGAGGACCTCAGATTGATTCCAGATCACAGTTTCATTATACACACACACACACACCCACCACACGGGGAGTGTAATAAAGTGTAGCTCTGAGGTTACAGTTAATTAAACTAGAGATTAGGACTCAATAGTGATTAGTTAGACTGCATCTCCATATAAACTGTATAAATGGTGGTAATTGGATCATTTTACCACCCACTGTTCTA
Organism: Gymnocephalus cernua; assembly: GCA_023631565.1. Classification (NCBI taxonomy): domain Eukaryota; kingdom Metazoa; phylum Chordata; class Actinopteri; order Perciformes; family Percidae; genus Gymnocephalus; species Gymnocephalus cernua. The sequence goes on from CM042431.1 coordinate 4,648,047, forward strand.
CTCCAGTGTCCCAGTGCATGAGCAAACATTGATATTGATAGCTTACAAAAAATTGTTTCAGAAACAATGCCTGGTCAAAGATTTGAAGGCAAACACCTGAGACATATCCATGCCAAGGTGTAGTCCAAAATAGTCCATTTAGTTTTATTTTGGCTGAGCACCTTCAAATGGAGGGTGGGTTTTAATCAGGCATATATGTAGGTTACTGTATTACAGAAAAGGGAGGAGGACGAGGATATCGACAATAATTAATAGCTAATTTGTTCATGAAATTACATAATTTACTAAACATTATTAGGTAGTCTTTATGGCAATACTTTACACCCCCCCTATATATCATTCATAATCAGTATATTCATGTTTAATACATGGTTTCTAGTAGACTGTAATGAAGTTGTTAGCATATATGACTGCTTATTACAGTAATCTATTTGTTGACTATAACTCCTACTGTACAAACATATAATGAATGACAACACAGCTGTAATATCAAAATAGGAGAGGTTATAATTGTTGATCAATACTATACATTAATAACCAATAAACAAATCTTAGAATATCTGCTTACAACTAAATTATAGTCTGTTATTAAGCATCTATTAAAGGTTTATAGACTGCTGACATACGCTATAGCATCACAACCATGCCGGATGCCGTCACAAAACACTGGCCCGATTCGGGGTCTCAGCTGATCCTATCACAAGATCATAGTGATTTTCTTCTGCTCAGAGGAGCAGACTCATTCAGGTGGCAGCATGTCCTGTTCTCTCCGTGTGTCCTCTAGCATTATACTGTAGCCTGTATATGCTACTCAACAAGAGGTTGCCAGCTTGAGACATTCAGGTGAAATGGCAGAGAAAAGAGTTGTGGATCCACTCTGTGTTAACTTGTTATTACATATTTGAAATCGTTTGTATCCAAGGCCGGCTAATGCGCTCAGAGTCCCGGCAGCCAGCATTCATGTACACACTGTATTCTCCCGTGGGTATACGTACTGAATTTGGCATTGTGTATAAGTTTGAAAAGACATAATGTGGTTGAAAAGTCAAAAGCAAAAATATCATTATTATGTAAATGATATACTGTATCTTTGAATATTATCATAACCCTTTGAACCTGACTGACAAACCTAGCATAAATAATTGCTGTAATTAAATAAAATCATGCATGGACTTTTCTCTTTTTTTGTTTTATGATTTTTCTATGCATTAGGAACTGCTGGAAGCTAATGGCGCATGACCAAAATATGAAGAAATATAAAACCTGCCAACAGCCATTGACCAATCAGATCACTGGAACAATGGAGTCTTCATTCCACATCAATATAAGCATTTTTTTTAAATGAATAGAACCCCAACGCTTCCGTGATAATCATATCAGATTTACAGAAAGCAGACAAATTCCAAATATTCTGGCATGTGTAATAATTCTCACTCATACAGACTTAGGAGAAGATAAAACTTTATTGATGCCAGGCGGGACGTTTTACAAGAAATGTACAAGGAACAGACTGAAGCGAAGGATAAATAGCAGAATAAATAATAATTTTAAAAAACTAATTAAAAAAATAATTCTCAGTGCTTCTACTAGTGCTACTGCATGTCCTTCACTTAGCTGACTACACGTAATACCTCTACCTTCTTTTCATCTTGCATCATAATTAATAAGCCCCTGTAGATCTGATCATGTTGATGTTGGGGTTGGCTGTAATTAAGAACTCTGTCAATGAACTCACAGCTGGATTGGAAAACCCTGAATCTTTCCGTCCCGTTTAAGATACTGGTCATCCAGGGCCAGCAGAGCCAGGTTGGAGGGCCCAGACGTTATGTCTGACTCTGTTAGCACGACTCAGAGTGAGAAGGGCCACAGTTATCTGAAATACGCCAGAATCTTCCTTTAAGTGGTTGATTAGTGGAAGTAAAAGAATCAGCCTTTTTATCACTGTTTATAGTTTATCAAACTGTTTAGTACTGCTCAAAACCTTGTCTCATGTATCTGTCATCTTAAAACTCTCTCCACTTCAATTACTTCTTTGTTTCTTTCTGTCTTACTCTCTTCCATTTTGTGGTCGTTAAATCCATTTACCACGTTTATCTTCACCCATCTCTTTCTACTCACTACTATGAGCTGTGTGTGTGTGTGTGTGTGTGTGTGTGTGTGTGTGTGTGTGTGTGTGTGTGTGTGTGTGTGTGTGTGTGTGTGTGTGTGCCTGCCTACCTGCCTTGTCAGTGTTTTACCTACCTTTCTCTTTCTTTCAACACATCATGTCTGTACTTACTAGGGTTGGGTATCGTTTGGGTTTTTTCCGATACCGGTGCTAAATCGATACATTTAAAACGGTGCCTGAACCGAAATATATATAATATATTTATAATGTATACTATATAAAATATAAAAAGGAGCACAAAACGACAGTGACATTAAAGAACGGCTGGTTTATTGCTAAGGCCATATGGTCAAAATGAAATTATTGATTAATAATGAAATAACAGTAACTTATAACAATTACTTATTTCACCAGTAAATTTCTGGTAAATGACAAAAACAAGCACCAGATGGGAAAAGGGTATTTTACAATAACTTCAAATGCCCCACAAGGCTGGCGAGTTTCAAGTGAACACACTTGAAAGGTCCTGTGTTGGAATCCTCTACAGGGAAATACAGACACACTTTACACTGCTTAACGCAAGCTGTCAGCATTTTAACCAGTGTGTTTAATCCAGCTACTAGCTAACGGTAACATAGCGTCCCGTGCAGTGATGCGTCTGAAAAAAAAAGTCAGGCACCGAAATGAGGAACCGAAAGTTCCGTTCTTATTCGGTCTTGTTACTACCGAAATGTTATTTTTCTCCTTGCTAAACAAACCAAGACAAATATATCCAAGTTGACATGGCTGGGGCTCGGTTTGGATCTTTGAAAGTTTGCAATAGTTTCTATTGGTTGTAACTATTGCAATTACTCAACTGTACAGCAATCCTTTCAACAAATAAATGGTACATATTTCAGCAGCAGACACAATCTTCTGGGCCAGAGTAAGACAGCCGTATATCGACTTTTAATTCCTGAAGATGGCAAAAGAGTGTACCCATCCCTTCTCAACAATATATTCTCAACAGATATCCAGAGGGACATAACTTATCCAGAGGGAACTTGCTGTGTCCCAGTGAGGCTAAGGTGATCTCCACATTTAAAGTGTCATTTGTCATTTTTTGAGTCAACGTTTGTCTGAGCGTGGACCCAGCGACCTGATTCACTTGAAACACCTCAAACAGGCAGATTTGTGTCACAAAGGACTGAAACATAAAATAGTTTGAGATAGTCAACAACAGGCAGTCTGTCGTCATGCATAATTCAGCACAGGTGTAATGATCCTGCAGCACTCCTCACAGATTGAAAAATCAGAGTCAGAATCCTGTTGGCGTGGCTGCGGTGTGACTGGCACCCTCCTGCACCTGTTTGGGCATCATCCATCTGTAACGTTGCTCTGAAGTGGAGGACATGTTGTCTGCCATTTTCAATGCAAGAAGACATCTCTGTGAAGCTATTGCATCTAGTACTATCCTCAGCATGTTAAAGGTTTACTCTGCAGTTAAAGCCCCTTGACTCTGGAACACTGAAATCAGGCAGGGTACGTGTTTAATAGTGATGTCCAAATGAAGCTTCATGAAGCTTTTTATTTATTAAAAGAGCCCACTAGATGGCACTCTCTGTTCAACAAAGGGTTGACAGCACAGTGGGTTGTCATTCCTTAAGACTTTTTCTTTAAACCAAGAGTGCCATCGAGTGGGCTCAGAAAATAAAGAGAATGCTTCATGAAGCTTCATTTGGACATCACTAGTTTTGAACTTATTTTAAAACGCTGGTTAGTTTGATTCCTTTTAGAGTTTTGTCTTTGCAATGCATTGCTTTTTCCTGGTCAGTATTTTTTTCATTTTGAAGGTAAGCATTCACCTTTGTGTTCCTCTGACCCCTAAACTAACCCAGTCCAGGGGAAAACAGGGAAAGCAGTTCAATGAGACAGGACAGATCCCATCACCTGGTTGACTTGCATTGAACCAAAGACTGTGATGGCAAATTATTAATCTTCCAGTGTAGCTGGAGGCTTTCTCTCCTTCAGGATGTTTCTTTGATGCCCACAGCTGAAATAAATGGATCTGACCGTAACATCTGAACATATCTGGTTGCCCCACATTAACACACGTCTGAAGAAAAACATTAAATAAAATCCAGAACATCTCAATGTCTTTCTAAGACACCATGCTAAGTATGAGTTCACATCACTGGGGTTAGACAGTATTACATTTACATGACTCACTGAGCCCCTTGGCGATAGGCCTTACCGTAGGTAGAGGGGCTTTCAGACTACTAAATAATTCACTTGTCACAAATCATAGTACAGATTTCATTCCACATGCTCCAGTTTCATATTTTGTTTTGTTAAAAACCTGATCTAGGTGATCTGCCCGTCTGCCCCGTGTCCCTCTCTCTGCTGTCTGTCGTCTCCTGTCCCTGCAGACCCGTAGCCATGGTAACATGATGCCCACAGTAGAGCAGCATGTTGTTATATGGATTGTGTGTCTGTACCCCCCCCACCCCCCATCTTCTCTGACCTCTGAACACATTCAGTGCATGATAACTCATTTCTTCTTCTCACTGTCAATATTCACTCACTTTCTCTTGATGCTGCTGCAATTAAGAGTCTCACTGTCTCACTTCTGAGTCATGTGTCAGTGCACACCGATTTTTCACTCAATTTCTATTGCAAAGCTGTCAAACACCATAGGTCACATCTTCCATAGAGCAATATGATTAGGGCTGCAACTTACTAACATTCAAATGTCATATTGATGGGTTAGGGTTAGGGTCAATGAATCTATTGGTTATTTTATTCATTAAATGAGCTCAAAGGAAAAATGTTTACATTGAAATCCAATGTAATCACTTTTAATCGATCATTTCAACAGTGAATATGAACGAAAATACTTTTGAAAAACTTGTTTTGTTTTGTTTTTTCACTCTTCTATAATAACAAGTAGAGGATTTTCTTTTTGTTGATATTATTTTTTGTATTCATAGAAAAGTTTTTAACATACTCAAATATGCTTTACATGACAAATGAAATAAAGTAGAACAAGGTAGCACAGGACATTTAGTTAAACATTAAAAGCCATTCTTGCAACTTCACCATCTGTCCGTGTTTGTTTTTTTAGCCCAAGGCACCAGGATGTTTAGATAAGGTGTTGTTGAAATATGGAAAAGGTCATGAGATTTCTGAGTATTATTCCATACTTATCTAGAACCTGGGGGATGAAACCTGGACAGCCCTTAAAAAGACATGGGAAAGGGATCTTTGTATTACACTAGATGATGAGGAGTGGGACAGAATCTGTATGAATATTAAAACTATGTTATGCGATGTGATGGTGCGCCTCATTCAGTTCAAGATTATGCATCGCTTCTATTGGACTCCCTCCAGATTGTTTAGAATTGGTCTGAAAGACACACCAAACTGTAAGACAGAAGACGGCCAATTACTTCATGTCCTATGGTTCTGTGATACATAATAATCTATGTCAGACTGCGGTGACCCAGGTTCCATTCAGCCCAAGATTATTAGTTTTGGGAGATGGGTCAATCCTAAACGGGATGGATAAGCACATAAGAAGCTGGGTCCAGGCTAGTTTAATGGGAGCCAGAGAGATTATTATAAGAGGATGGAAGAATGAAGGAGTGCCGTCTATCCAGGAGTGGGATTGTGAGATGACTAGGGTGGGAGAGTTTGAAAAGATGTCATATAAACGGTTTGACAGATTGGATATCTATACTAGAAAATGGGGAAAGTAGCTGAACTTTCTGGAGGGCTCCTAAGAAGCTTTTTGCTGGAGAGAGACATGCATGATGGGCTTATGGTGTTAATTTATACATATGTTTATTTGGTTTATGTTTTATGGTCTAATTTGTTACTATTTTGTTAAATGGTCTTACTGTGTGGAGAAGAACCTGTGAGCCCAGGCCCAGGGTTGAATGATTACTTGGTGTCAGATGGACGGAGGCTGTGGGCAGCAGAGGGTTGGTGGAGGAGGGGGGTTAGGTATGACGGGGAGGGGATGAGCAGACCACCTATGTTTTCCAAGTGGATAAGACAGTTTTGGTGATGGGATTTAAGTGAAGCTTGAGTCACAGTTTGGTTTGAGAAAGTTGGTTTGCATCTATGATTTAATTTTGGAATTTTAAAGATTTGGTGGCAAATGATTAAGCACAATAATGGGACTTCTTTAACTGCATTCGTTGTTTTGTAAAAGTGTTTTTCCCACCTTATTCTTTATTTTGTGTGTTGTTTTACCCGGCCGAACATTTTTAATGAAGGTTTATAATATATCTGAAAAGTATATAAGTAGTTATTAGAAGAATGCTACTATAAAGTGTTTCCTTTGTTTTTGTAATGAAGCAGAATATTTATAGCTTGAAGGTTTCAGGCTGTGCAGCCAGTGCATTGTGGGTCCTGCGGTTTTTGTGCATATCTCTTACGCTCTCACGCATTTGCAAACACACACAACCTGAAACAGTAGCTGTTTGGTGAATTGGCCTGTGGGATTGGACAGTTAACGACCAATTAACTGAGCGGATCAATAAAGCTCCCAGCTGACCAAGCTAATTAACTGCTACTGTAACCAGAGAGCTGCAACAGCTCGGGGCTTGTTTACTGTGGAGTTAAGTGGACAGCTGGGAACTCGGGGTGTGTTTTAAGAGAAGATACAAGGGTTATATTGTTTGATATTTAAAGGTAATGTGCACTTCATTTTTGCACCTCCAAAGCTCATATCTATATATCAAGCATAAAAGGAAGATCAAATTTGAGTCAATTAGGCCAGATTTCCTGGTCTTGAGATGCTTGATGCAGTACATAGACTCGGCCCACCAACCAAACAAGCTGATGTGCAGCCCCGTGCTGTCGCTAGTGGGCTTAAAATATACACAACACAACTGGGACAGAATTGTCATGTTCAATGCCTAAACCCTTTAGGAGTGCATCAGGGTGTTCTTGAAAGGTAACTTGTATCGCACAATTTCCCCAATAGAACAGTAACAAATGAGAAAGGAGCTGCATGAGAGAGTGTTCCTATCATCTGCTGCCATCATGATTTCCTCCATCTCTCCCTCCATCTTTGCCACTGTAAGCTGGAAATATATGAGGTCAGTGCTGGAGCCGATTGGTCTCTGTACAATTGATTGGACCAATCAGGGAACAGATTGGCAGGGTCGGAGGGTCAGCGCTGGTATCAGGTGATGGCTTTTTCTGTAGTCTGCCTGTCTGTCTTTCATGTTTTTTCTCTCTCTATTGCTGCTTTTCCCTCTGTGTCATTTATTTTGTCTCTATTTCCCAGCTTCGCTGTGACATTCGCTCGTCTTTCTCAGCGTCTCTTCCCACACCCACCGCACTCTGTGCATGGTGATTATGATGACATGATGACCTGTGTCAAAGGCTTTAGTCTTTCATCAACAGACACCCAGCATCTAATCTTCAGTATCCTCTCTCTATTGCTTTTAGGATTACATCATTGATCACTGCAGCCTTTTCACTGTTCTCAGCAGAAACAATGCTGGAGCATTGCCACATGTGATCATACAGGGATTTATTAGAGATATACTGAACTGTTTTACAGGAACACGTATTGCCTTAATTTGTGTCTAACTGGCAGTAGACATAAATGGTTCACACAAAAAGTGACAGTAGTTGTGTGAAGAATGAAAAAAGGGAAGTTTAAACCCTGCCACACATTCAACAATTTACTGTGTGGAGTGGGTATGATTGTTGGATATTATATTTTAGAAAGGAATTGTCTGACTCCAACTGACAGTCTCATACACTCTTTGAAAATTGGACAAACAAAGATTGATTGGTGAGCTATAAGAATATAATTGTTGATATCCGTAAAATTCACAAAAGCTCTTTTCTAAAGTAATTTTTCTAACTTATCTGTCCTGCTGTCATGTTACATGAAACTTAGTAGAAAGGTGTAGCATGGGCCGAAGGAGAACCCATTACATGTTGGAGTGGATCAGAATCATGGGGGGATACACAAATATTTTTTTACTTTCATTAACATTATGAGGTAGGGCGTTTATGCTGCATGCATGTGTTCTTGGCATAATTAAAATAGTGAGTTCCTAATCATATTTTACAGCTCACCTGATCTGTTTTCCATGCTGTTCAGTTTCACGCAAATCCTGAAAACAGCAATCAACGTGCTGTTTAAATGCTCTGAGCCATGAAACACAAGAGGTATTCTTTGTCTATGTTGTTTTCACATTATGACTTGAAGCTCATGAACACGACTTCACAACTAAAAATGGGACCATCCGGGGAGCACATGAATGCACCATTGGCCTTGGTGGAGGTGTATGCCATTCTAGTAATTACAGGAGTGGTTGGAAACATGCAATTTTAGTTCTGGAGCTCTGGAGCAATTATTAAAGATTTTTCCAATTGCTAAAAGAAATTTTGCAAACTAGGCTGGTTTCATCAAAATACTTAACACAATTCACAAAACCTCACACCCAAATTGCAAAATAACTCATATATCCTGCAAAATGAAGCACTGCAACCTACAACTTACAACTGCAAAACTACATTTAGCATTATCAAAATCAAACTTTTGCACCAAATGGCACACACTTCATTCATATTACCAGATTTGTGTCTAACCAACTACACACTGTTGGGCATAATGAAAAGCACTCCCATCTTTAGTATGCTTTTCCATAATACTAAAATATACTAACATACTATACATATACTAAACTGAGTACCAAAAGAGAATCCCAGTTTATAACAACGTCAGACAAAGCAGATGTGTGCTATTACTGTTTTTTTCAATTGCTAAACGACAGTGGGCACAACTGGAGCTACATGTGTAAAACTCTAACTCCAGTCTGCACTACCAACAGTCACCTGAGATAAACAGTTCACATCACCTGCAAAACTCATTCACAGCAACACAACTCCTCACACACGTCTCAAAACAGGCTCAGTGCAGCCAAACACTCAGAACAATCCTCACTGAGATAACACACACTGTCACTCAGAACACACTGAGAGGAAAAGCACTAGCATCAAACACCAATACACAAATTACAAACACTTTTAATCTTTACAGTTTGAACAATTTGAGTGACTTCACACTATTCAATAGTTTCCTTAAAGGTCCCATGGCATGAAAATTTCACTTTATGAGGTTTTTTAACATTAATATGAGTTCCCCCAGCCTGCCTATGCTCCCCAATTGGCTTGAAATGGTGATAGGTGTAAACAGAGCCCTGGGTATCCTGCTCTGCCTTTGAGAAAAAGTAATCTCAGATGAGCCGTTCTGGAATCTTGCTTATTATGAGGTCATAACAAGCAAGGTTACCTCGCCTTCCTCTGCTTTGCCCGCCCAGAGAATTTGGCCAACCCATGAGAGAGAGACATCATGGCTTTCAAACGAGCAAAGTGGCAGTTGGTCAAGGCCACACCCCCACCCTCCACCCATCTAAATACTAATGAATGTGGTGTTTCCATTGCTTTCACTGCCATTACCTTCTGAAAAACAGTAAGAACGCAGTTTTAATAGTAAAGATTTAGTGTTTTTCACTTTTTTATAGCTGTGTATATAACCTCAGACATTTTGACATGTTGGTATCTTTGCTCTTTTACCGGTTTCTCTCAAACGTCCTTTTTTTCTGATATTACATATTGTGCAATCTTTCTTTAAACAAGTGAAATTGTCAATTAAACCTCTAGTTTTTCTGATAAATGATTAAGATATACAAATGTGAATAATCATTTGTCTTGCAATCGTAATGTGTATGTGCACTGCACGTGTTCAAGTTTTCCATTAAATCCACTGATGTGTATGTACACACACACACACACACACACACACACACACACACACACACACACACACACACATAGAGCAATCTATAATTCAGAGCATTAATAATTAAATTGCTGGTCCAGAGTTATTGATGTCTGTGGCTCCCTGAATACACTTCTGTACTGTACCACAATACATTAAGTGTTTGTGTGTGTGTTTGTATGTGTGTGTGTGTGTGTGTGTGTTTGTGTGTGTTCATGTGAAATGACTTCACACACATACTGGTTTCCTGTGTTTAGAGAGCAGCACCTCACGTCACCATGTTCAACGTACCCTGCTGCAGGTGGAAGTGCTGAAACAGGTTAACACACAACTGCAATAAGAGAAACCTCATCAGATGAAACTTTAATAACCCAGAGAGAAAGATGGCTCTTTGCAGCACCCAAGGACACAGTACAGAACCCAAAAACCTGCAGCTACTGTGTCTTTGTCTCACTAATGCACCGCTCTGATTGGCTTGAGAGAAGGTGGGCTTAATTTAGACTAACAATCAATCGAGTTGCACCAATGAGGATTTAGGGATAATCTATGATTCCACTTTAACTTTAATTGAAGACATGCTGGTGAGGTTAATTTGGTTAACCTGTAGGTGTGAATGTGAGCGTGAATGGTTGTCTGTCTCTGTGATTGACTGTTTGACACCCTACCTCTCGGCCAATAGGATTGGCGAATAGATGCTTAGCTACAGTAGATCTTTGAATGGATGTGTCATCAACTGAACATCAATTACTTTGTGCTAATATGAATGAATGTAATGGTGATGAACTAATGTTCCATGTTTCACACTTTTACAGTTGTGGTCTTCAAATCTTGTGTTTCAAATCCTAGGTTGCATCAATCAATCAATCAAACTTTATTTCTATAGCACATTTCATACAAGTTAACGCAATGTGCTTTGTACAGAAGCGACATAAAATAAAAATTAGTTAATTTATAAAGAGTAAAATATATACAAAATAAATATATTTTGTAATAACACACACACACACGCACGAGTTACAGCAAAGGATGGATAAGAAACCGCTATCTGTGGATCTGAGGGTTCTTGCTGGTTCATGTCTAACAAGTATGTATCTAATATACTGAGGTGCAAGGCCATTGAGAGCTTTATATACTAGGAGCAGCATCTTAAAATCGATGCTAGCCTTGACTGGGAGCCAGTGTAAAAGTCTAAGGACAGGTGTAATGTGCTCAAACTTCTTTGTTCCAGTCAGACCGTGTGCAGCCGCATTTTGTATTAATTGTAGTCGCTGCACAGCTGATATCGAGACGCCGTTGAACAGGCCGTTAGAGCAATCTAATCTACTCGTTATAAATGCGTGAATACATTTTTCAGAGTCTGTTTTTGACAGAAAGTCCCTTAATTTAGACGCTTAAAATTTAGATCACTGTCTAACATTACACCCAGATTTCTGGCTTCACTTTTGCAACTTTCTGTCTCTGAGCCTTAGCACTAAAGATACATTTTTCTGTTTTATCCTTGTTTAGTTTAGTTGTAGTTCTCTGACATCCACATATTGATATCATAAATACAATGAATGAGGGAGTGTATGGGATGCATGTCATCAGGAGATAGGGATATGTACAGCTCTGAATCATCTGCATATATTGTAATTTATGTTGTGTTTCTTTATAATATGTGCAAGTGGGAGCATGTGGAGCTTAAGCAATAATGGTCCAATAATTGAACCTTGGGGAACTCCACACATAATGCCCATTTTTTCTGAGACAAAATCCCCAATGGACACAAAGAATTTCCTGTGCAGCAGGTACATTCTAAACCAGTTTAAGACTGGACTAGATCGGCTGACTAATGTTTCTAATCTGTGTAATAAAATCTGATGCCCAACGGTATCAAGGCGGCGCTGAGATCCAGGAGCACAAGGACAGATGATTTATTAGAATCAGTATTTATATGCAGATCATTCACAACTTTAATAAGTGCGTTTTCTGTACTGTGGTGGGGCCAAAAGCCTGATTGATAAATGTCCAGAAGTTTGTTTGACGTTAGATAGTTGCTGAGCTGAAAGGAAACAGTTGTTTCTATTATCTTGCTGAGAAATGGTAGGTTGGAGATGGGCTATATTAGGGCTGGGCGATAAAACGATAACGATATGTATCGCGATAGACATGTAATCAATATCAATAAAAAATGCGTTCGATAAAACTTCGATAATTTTTTTTCTTCGTCGGAAGTAACCAGAGGTTTCAAAGCAAGTTTGGTTGCATGAACAAAGGCACTCAATCTCTGGTAGCCTAGCAACGTAGGGAGTGACACGCTAACAGCCAATCATGTAACAGTATTGTGTTTGGTTGCGCCATATCGTTGTCTCGTGTTGGATTCTTCAATAACAGAACCGCCCTGGAGTGATAAGTGGAAAATGAGTGCTGCAGCGAGCGCGGAAGTTCTTGATGAAACAGGAAATGTCAGCTCGCCAGTATGGCAGTTTTTTGGATTTTATAAGTCTGACCGTAGTCAGACCAATGTCATCTGCAAATTATGCAAGACCAACGTCCCCAGCGCAAACCTGTTTTACCACTTTAGCCGCGCTCACCCTTTGGAGCACAGCCGTGTTCGCCAGCAACGTCCAACAACATCTGCAGCTGGAACCCCGCACAAGCAGCAGAGCACCACGGAGAGGTACTCTCAGTGCCTTATGACGGTAAAAGCTGAACGGTACAAATAAATAATGGAGGCAGTGGCATATCATATAGGCAAAGACATGCTTCCGCTGAGCACTGTTGAGAAGCCAGGTTACCACCCCCCCACCATGTACGGTTTAGGCTGTACCGTGACTGTTAGATGGAGAAAAATACTAGTTACTGTGCTGTATCAGGTTTGTTTTTTATGTTATGATAGGATATATTTTCAGTAGGTTCAAGGTAACTAGGTGAACAGGTTCTAGTGTGCATTTAGACTTTAGCACTTCCAGCTATTTTGAGAAATGCCTTGAGCATCAGGTAACTGAGCCAAACAGAAAAACATCTTTCTATAGCAATTCTATTCAGAGAGTGCCCTAAAAAGTATTGTCTGAGGGCTATAGGAGAACAAGTCAGCTCAAGTTATTTAGGTTGAAGGGCAAAAGCGTGTATATAAGACCTCTCGCCACAGACAGAAGTAGGACATCTTTGGGTGCCCACGCTGTGGACATCTCCAGATGGTCTCATGTCATGACAGATTTGTACTTTGTCAATAAAAGCTCCACTTGAATCCAAGATCACCTGATTCCTTCATCTGTTGCGGTCTCCTGCCTTACTTCCGAACCTTCATGTTACAGATGTAAAGTCTACCTCAGTTTTATTTCAATTTCTCCTATGTTTACAAAACACTGCACATATTTTAAAACACTTCATTCACCAGAAGTGTTCATTGTGATTTTAGTCTTATGTTTACATTTGAATTATTTGAGTGTTTTCCATGGTTGTGTTGACATTTCTGCTTTTATAACTGAGAGGATTATAATCGGAGGAAGGTTAAGCTTAAAATAAAAACGTTTAAATTGAATACATTTTTTTCTCCAGTTCCTTATTTTAAATAGGTCATAAAAAATATCAATAATTATCGATATCGACTGATATGAAACACTTATATCGTGATACAGTTTTCAGCCATATCGCCCAGCCCTAATCCTATCTCATCTTGGTGGTCCTATCATGAAATGCCAACAGGCCGTGGACTTTCTGGCCGCCAGCTCCCAGTATGACGAACACTCAGGGCCTCATTTACTAACACTAGCGCAGTTTACGCTGCGTCTATTATGCTTCCACATTTTGTGTAGTATTTATCAACAGTGCTATGATACTGCTGAGTGCAGACTGTGATATTCCCACTGCTGATGCTATGACTGTTTAAAATGATCCTGATGCCAATATTTGTTTAACAACTGCTGGGATAGAATGTGAACGCTGAGTCGGAGATTCAATGTCATCTTTGATTTCATCCAGTAACTCTAATATTGCATGGCTTAATCTGTAAGACCAATTAGTGCCTGGAAACAGCTTGATAAATCTAGCCCTCTGTATCTTCATCTGCCAGGACACAAGATGGAGCTGGTCAAGCAAGTTAGCTCTGTGGGAAAACACACCGATAAGGACTTACTGTGTATTGTCCCAAGAAGATTACTTTCCCCCCAGAATTGGCTGACCCCATGTTCTCATTACAGTGATTTATTAGTGTAATAGCCCTTTAATCCCAGCCAATACCAGGGTGCCTCTCTAACCCTCTTAAGGCTTAGCATAGCAATATACCAATGTACACACTTTAAAACAGCAGGCATATGGAGGTTGTGTGTGTGTTATAATTAAATGAGCACATCACTCTCTCTCTCTCTCTCTCTCTCTCTCTCTCTCTGCCTGTTTGCCACTCACATTGATAGGCTGGACTCCATTTTTCAAGATGCTTGATAATCTATGATTTGGATGTGTTTTTCATTGTTGGGGCGTGACCAGTTACATGTCATGGCGTTACGTAATTTAATTAGATACAAAAAGGTAACTGTAATCTGTTACAGTTACTGTGAAAAATTGTGCCATTAAATTACAGTTAACTATGCAAATGTTTGTGATCACATTGGGGGATTACTCATGAATATTTTCTGTTTGTCTCTTCAATGTAAACAGATGTTGTTTCAGGGAGACTGACCCAGGATTTCCACAGGATGCGTAACTGCTGCGGAACGGCTCCGGAACGTCAGCGGAGTCAATCGGTTTCCATTCTAGTCAATGTGTGTATTTCCACCAGCTGCATAACGGCTGCGTTCCAACTCCGGCACAGCTCCGGCGGTCAGCAGCCCTGCGGATCAGATACGCAGAGCTTCTATTTTTGCCGGACGCCGGAGAGCTCCGCAGCAATTCAACACACGGCAGATAGTGCGGGACAGGAAGTCGAGCACAGAAACAAAATAAAACATCCGGTTAACTTTCAAAATAAAATACACCGTGCTCACGAAGGATCATATTTCTCTTCACTACACCTTGAAAACATGGCACGGAGTTGTTTCCTCTCTATTCCTCGGAATAGAAACAAACTGTTGGTGGTTTTGTGGTTCTATTCTGCGTGAATTCGCGAGATCTAGTGGGTGACTACAGCTGTCAGTCTAGGTCGCAGCCGTTCCGCAACAACTCCGGATCCGGTGGGTATTGACGGACGGCGGACCACGGAGACGTTCCGCAGCGGAGACGTTCCGCAGCAGTTACGCAGCCTGTGGAAATCCAGGGTGATGCCCAATGTCGGTCTTAGTGCAGGAAGTTCTGCTCACAGGTTAGTGTTTACGAACAGTGAGAAAATCCTTTCTGTATTGCTCGATCTGTTGTCAGACTGCAGAAATATGTAAGTGAGAACTAAGGCTGTAATTCTGACACAGTATAGGTGTGCACAGATGGCAGGATTGGGACCAGCTGATACTCAGAATAACTCGACCGCCCAACTGCTTACAAGATGTTGGCTGTGATCAGCACTTCTGTTATCTTCTGACTGAAAGAGGAGGTTTAACTGTTTTCATATTCATTTTGGCATTTTCATGTCGACACAGCTTAATAATGAAAATGAGTGAGGATGCACATTTACCTGAGCCTTTGTTTTCCCATGTACCTGTGTGTTTCTCTCGGTATACATGTTTACTGCTGTCTGTGTTGTATTTCAAATTGTGTTGAATGTCATTTTAAACTGTATGTATTTCATCCTCTAGCCCTCTTTCCCTTCTCCTATGGGGTTTTGACACTCGTCAGGCTGCCATTGCAAATAAAACCTGTTCTTAATGACTGAAAAAATAAAGGTGAAATAAAATGTATAGTAATCAGTTTATATGTTGTTTTTCATTTTGTGTGTATGCAATGACGTGTTGTAAAAAGGTGAAAATTTGACAGTGATTCATGTGACTGCATGGAAAGTGACATTTTTCACAGTAAATAAGAAGTGTATACGTGACATGTATGTTTGTTTAAACAGTATAAGTCTGTGTGTGTGTGCGTGTGTGTGTGTGTGTGTGTGTATGTGTGTGTGTGTGTGTGTGTGTGTGTGTGTGGTATAGATATGGGAGGTGAAGTGTTTATTCAAATTCCTCCATCAGCTGAATAAGCTAGATGAAATTGCTGCAGTCTAATCATTAAGCCATATAATTACAAGGCTGGTCTCAGTGTTTTTAATGAAAGTGGCCCAGCGCGAGCTTATCAGGAAGGCAGAATGGCTCGGGGGAGAAAAAACAGGCCGGTGTGTTTTTCAGGGAATTGACTTTTAATTTGAAAGCGTCTCTCTTTGTCTCCTTTTCTCTTGTTGTGTCTATCTGACTTCATGTCTGCTGTGATGTGTGTCTCTCTTCTTCTCTCGATGGGAGTGTCTGTCTGTACCTTTCTGTTATCTTCACTCACTTTACTGGCACACCTGTGTATCACTGATACTATTTACTAATCATTACATAGCACTTACATACATGCATACATATACGGTTTGGGTCAGAACATAAAAATCTATATTTATCTGAACAACCAGCCATTCAGTTTTTACAGTATATAATCACTGTAATTGGGTTTCAAACATTTCTCTGAAGAAAAGGCCTCCTTCAGGAAATATGAAGATTGGAGTCTTTCATCCATCGTCTCTCTGCTTTATATATGAAAAGAGAACTTGTGTTTGATGAAGGAATAGACCAGTTAATTCACTTATAGAGCAGGAACTTCACTTTGTGAACAGATGTATGAACAGTAAGCATAACGTGGTTATGCCTTTCACTTGTTTATTTCTTGTCTATGTTCTTCTGACCCACGCCGGCTAAGCTGGTGGACACGTTTAACAGAAATCTGTTCTAGAAGGAATCTCAAAAGGTCATTCAAGTTTACTGGGATACAGTTTTTGGACCCACCATCACTTGATCAGCTGTTGTGATTCAGTAATCTGCACGTTTGCCGTTCGCATATTTTTTTATTTGAGCTGTTGATTGTGCTGAATTTATTTACTGATGTACTGAGATACTGATACAAATCCAAACTGCACTACTTTCTTTATTTTTTCTTTAGATCCACATCAAAAGTGGTTGCAAGTCTTACCATACAGATACACATTCATTCAAAGTGCCCATATTATGAAAAATACACCTTTTATTATTTTTGTGTCTCTGGTGCTTCCACACACATACAAACTTGGAGGAAAAAAAACATCCATGCTGTTTTGAGTGAGATACGGTTTCTGAATGATTCCTGCCTTCAGTCTCGGGGTGAGCTGGTCAAAATCTGCCACCTCGTTTCGGCCAATGACGTAGAAAGCCCTGCATATTTTGTGGTTAGCCCCATCATTCTCAATGGCAAAACACTGCTACAACACACACGAGTTCACCCTAATCTACAAAAGAATTACTTCCATGTCCCTGTTCTGCAGGTATTCCACGCAAAGTTGGAAGTGTGCCCTCGTCTAGTAGAAGTCTCCCTGCTAATCCTGCCTTGTACTGACCGAAGTTAGAGAAACAGCTAGCTGATGTGATCCTTACCTAGCTACTGAGCATGTGCGACTCCCAACAAAGATGATACAGAAGTGAGATGTCTCACTCTGTAGCTAAAACAGAGAGCTCAACACACAGGGTGAAAAGAGGAGCTGCAGCAATGTGCAGTACAACAAAAATGTGGTGTTTTTTGAAAATTAAACCATGTAAACCTATTCTGGTACAACCTCTAAATACAGCTATGAACCTGAAAATGAGCATAATATGGGCGCTTTAAAATCATCAAAGAAGCATCCATAAAACAATGTGATGAATGTGATCAGGGTAATATTCAAATTTTACACCCACAAATTAGGTCTTTGTGGCCTCTACTGGTATCAATCACATCAGCTGAGTGGCTTTGCAAAAACATTTTTACTACCCAAAATAATGTGTTTAGTTTCAGCAATGTTCAAGATGAATGTTATTTTTTTACCTATTTCGAACATCCTCTCTGCTCTCGTGTTTCACTGTAAAACATATATATATATATATATATATATATATATATTTATATATATATATATATATATATATATATATATATAGAAGATTCTGATGTCCGTGGGACAACTGGGTGGTGTAGCCTATATGCAGCACTATTGTGCTGCTCTCATGCCTGATGTTTTGGGCAGTCAGCTGCTCAAATATGATTTAATTAGGCTAAGATAAATTTGGATTCTGATCATATTACAGTAACTCTCCCCAAACATGTGTGCAGCTGCTGAAAAAGCAGCTTTGGTCGCACTGGGTCCTAATTTGACACTCCAAAATCGAAACAAGGTCAGCTAATAAGGGCGCACTCACACCTGGCCCAGTTGCCTTGAACCGTGCCCGAGCATGATTGTCCCCCCTCCTAACTCCCCCGCTGTCCCACACTGAATATGAACCAGAGTGGAACAGACAGAATACAAATGGTTACAATACAGTGTTTGCAATTTGATGATTTGAACAGACTTTCAGCAGTGCAGCTGATCCTACATTGAGACAGTTTTCCATGCTTCCAGATTTTCATTTTCTGCTTCACAGTAGCCCCATCGTGTATGTTCCCCATCTGATCCGCTTCCATGCTAATAGTCATTTCAAGCTCTGCCTGTTAGGTCTGATTTTGTGTCCACATGACGTATGACTCTGAAGATCACTATTACACATGACACATTACTTAGAGCAGTGCTCAAATTATCTTTATGTCTTTAAGAGGGTCTCTCTCTATCTAATAAAAAAGTTGGCACACCCTGCAAGGCAATACAATTAAATAGCCTAGGCGTGAGTGCCACTTTTGCGCAGTATATGCGCACGGTAGACCTAGGCTGTAACTTGACACACGCAACAGTGAACAGCCAGAGATAACATTTGTTTTACAGAAATTGATTCCTTTTAATTAATTTCAACATTATTGATTGTAATAGTCCATATTTCGTTTCAATTTCGCAATACAAAGAAATAAACTAAACAATTTAGTCTGAGCGTCATTCTCAATTTCACAATGAAGTAAAACGTAACTCATTTGAACCAGACCACCGTCTCAGCTATCCTCAGTGTCAAACACAATAATGCATGTATCATCATGTGGATGAAAAGAGTAAGCACTGCCAGCATATCAGTCAGTCACATCGTATTGATTACAATTTACGATGTATTTCCCCACTGCGTGTGCGTGTGTATATTTAACGTCTTTAATGGTGAGAGACTATAGTCTTTAACTTATACACAGGGGAAATGCACTAATTGGCAGAAATTAATAAAGCCATTGCACAGCCAAACTATGTTCTAGTCTTATAATGCAGGCTACACGTAGTGATAACAACAGCTGGGTGTTCAGTCATCTCGGCTTCACGGAGACGAAACAGACCAAACTGCCCTGCTCTCAGCTGGCTGCGGCCTGCGTCCACGAATCCATGATGCTGATGTCCGGTGTCCACTCTTAATCCATGACTGGACAAAAATTACATTTCTCAATAGGAGATCCATTAAACTTTATTTGTAACAAGCAGACTGTGTCATTTACAGCGCTGTGAATACATTCTCCATTTTTAATTTGTCAGCATACTGTGTGTGCGTTATTTACCATGATATCATCATGTATCATCATCACAGTATTTCCCCACTGCATGTGCGTGTGTATATTTAACGTCTTTAATGGTAAGAGACTGCACAGGGGTGGATAATGAGCATTGTTTAAGATTAAATCACAATGCCATATATGGCAGACACCTTCAGATATGAGAGACCCTCTCAGATTTTTGACTTTGTTGCTATGGGAGCTCAGCTCCCTCTGGCTCCCACGTAATTCAAGCACTGACTTAGAGCTAAGTTGGACAGATGGAAATAGCCAGTGGATCAACAATTCTATGGGAGAGAGTGACCAAAGAGAGTTTATCTATTCACTCTTTCCGTCCTCTTCCTTTTCTCCTTTCTCCATACCCTCCCCTCCCTCTCCCATCCTGAACCCCTCTCAGCTCCGTTGACTTTGTAACTTATAGAGAAGATAATTCAATTTCATGTTTCATTGGCTCAGCCGACAGACAGTCGGAAATAAGCTGTGGCATCCAGCTGCCTCAGGAATTATTCTCTTCCTTTCCCCTGCTCTCTCTTTCCTCAGAACACTTTTCTTTTGCACAATTCTTGCCTGTTCCTCCTCTCTGATCTCCTCCTTCCTCTTTCTCTTACAGTCAGTCTCTCCTCTTGATGCTTGCACCTCCTTTTCACACCTCAACTTCCAATTTTCTCTCTCTGCATCTTCTGTGGTCTTCACTGTCCTGCACTGTTCATCTCTCCTGCATACATCTGCATAGCTCCAAAAAATGGTGCTTTTAAGCCTTTAAACAATAAGCCATAATGCCCCCATAACCCCATCCTTAATTTTATTGCATTGTTGAGTGTTTGTAATGTTCACTAACTGCCAGCCCCAGATATACAGGCAATTAGTATGTTTTTTTTCTTCTACGCTTAATAAAGCACAATCATTATTATTACCATAAAACCCACTGGCTTGAATTCTTCTTTCCTCATCTCCTCCTCCGTCTTCTTGAGGCAGCTCATGTGTGTCACACTTTCCTCTTCCACATTCTTCCACATTTATGTGCTTGCTGCTAAATGAGGAAAAATCAAATGGATTCTTTCACCCTCTCTCCTTTTCTTCCCTCCCTCTGAATCCTGTAGGTAACGTTGGATTTAACAACACTGAGAGATATTGTAGAGCCTTGGTCCTACTGGATGGGGCACATGTATCTGGGAGACATCTCTCTTAAACTATTCATGAACTGTGCTGTGCCTGTAATCAGTTTACTATAGCACTTCCAATAGAAAACTGTATAAGCTATTTCAACACAGTTTTCAGCATTTGAAGCAGCTTGGAGAGTGCATGTGTTTTTATCTCGGCTAGCTGTTAACGTGCAGCACGCCGTTCGATGTGCGCCACGTGATTGACTGTTTATGTCCTACGCCCCATCCCAGGAAGTTTTCAGTCCACTTACAGTGACACCACCTAGTAGTCCTATTGTTATCCCCAATAGCTCCCCCTACCAGCCTCATCTGTCATCATGTTTGGTGAGTCCGCTCCTTTTTACCAACATCAATGACTGTCACCCGGCCATAACAATTCCTGTACTAATAAACCAGATGCCCACATCCAGAAAGGGCTGTCTAACAGGAATCAAAACAATGTGTTACTTGTTCGGACTTTAACCACCAATCCTCCACAAAGCCATTTACCTTGGACAATGAAAATGGCTTTATTAAATGTCAGATCACTAACAAGTCATTTTAAGTTAATGACCTTATCAGCACCCATAACATGGATTTCACTCTACTAACTGAGACCTGGCTGGACAAAAATGGTAGTTTCACACACTGAGTCAACACCTCCAAGTTTTAAATGTATCCACCCTACTAGACATGATAAGAAAGTCTGTGGAGTAGCTCCTGTCTTCTCTGATAATTATAGCTGCAAGGAAATCACACCAAGGAGTTTGCATCTTTTGCTTGCTATATCGATCAATTGTGATTCTCCGTTTTTAATTATTACTGTCTATCGACCACCAAAATCCAAATATGGTGATCTACTGTCCAAAGTCCCACTAACTATGATTGCATAATTATCTTACATGATTTTAATATTCACGTAGACAATGCAACTGTCTCCGATGCTCAAAACTTCATCTCCCTATTGGAGGCATTTGACTTCATTCAGCATGTTTCCTGACCCACCCACAATAAAGGGCATACTCTAGACTTAGTCATATCAAAAGCACCAAATATCACTGTGCCCTGTGTGGTGAATGTTATCAGAGCTGATAACTGGGAATGATGTGGAGACTTCACACATGACGATGAATTTAGATTAAATGCAACTTTATTAAATATTGAACAAAGGAGATAACCATGTGTAGCAAGATGCATGTACCCATAGTGTCTAACTTGAATACAAAATCAACTCCTTATACTCTCTGGAACTCACACATTCCAGGCCATCTATTCTTGTGGCACAAAGTTACCTCCAAACTACTCCTTTTATGGAAGATACTCATAATAGATTCACAAATTCCAGGCTCCAGTTTCCTGTGTGAGAAAGTTGTCCCCAAACTAACCTTCTTGTGTAGTACATAACAAACAAGACATTAATATAATATATGAAATACATTTGAAAACCTGAATGCTGAAATGTCCAACCTATCAGTGGATGTTGCTATCTCAGGTCATTGTTGCATATTCTTTGATGTGTCTGCTTTTCCTGTACAGCAGAAAGTTACCCAAACAGTTAAAAAAACGGATCATTAACAATATTACCACTGAAACCTTTATGAACACTGTAAATAACTCACCGATGTCTATGGCACATTAATTGAGGACGCTCTAAACAACTTTAACTCTAAAATCCGAAATAGCATTGCTAACATTGCACCTGTTATAACCAAAAACACAGAAAAACAAAAAGTCCCCTGGAGGAATGGAGCGGTTGATAGGTAGAGTAAGAGAGAGAGTCGCCAGGCAGAACAAAAGTGGAGAAAAACCAAACTCCATGTTCACAATGGCATACATAAGAAAAAACGTAATCACTGCAACAAAGAGATGAAACAGGCCAGGCAGTCTTTCTTCTCTAAATTCATTACTGAAAATATCAACAACAGTAAAGTGCTTTTCTCCACTGTTGATTGAATTATTATTCCACCATCTACAACCCCTACAAAATGTGAAGAATTTGCTACATTTTTCAACAACAAAATCATAGCTGTCAGAATATTAGACCAGCAAGGTCTACAAATCATCCTACCCTCCAGTTCTCCAGGAATAATGACTGCTACCAAGCCTCATTTTCTCCCCATTGACCTAAAAAGAAATTGAATGATAATGTTGGACAGCTCAGGTCCTCCACCTGCTGCTTGGACCCTCTCCCCACCCCATTTTTTAAAACTGTTTTTAACTGCTTAGCACATGAGGTATTAGATATGAAAAACACATCTCTTAAATCAGATGTATTTCCTGCTGCACGTAAAACCGGTGTCATTAAACCACTCCTGAAGAAGAGCAATCTTGATGCAGCAGTCATCTCTAACTACATATATAGCCTAGGGCTGGGCGATATGGCTGAAAACTGTATCACGATATAAGTGTTTCATATCAGTCGATATCGATAATTATTGATATTTTTTATGACCTATTTAAAATAAGGAACTGGAGAAAAAAATGTATTCAATTTAAACGTTTTTATTTTAAGCTTAACCTTCCTCCGATTATAATCCTCTCAGTTATAAAAGCAGAAATGTCAACACAACCATGGAAAACACTCAAATAATTCAAATGTAAACATAAGACTAAAATCACAATGAACACTTCTGGTGAATGAAGTGTTTTAAAATATGTGCAGTGTTTTGTAAACATAGGAGAAATTGAAATAAAACTGAGGTAGACTTTACATCTGTAACATGAAGGTTCGGAAGTAAGGCAGGAGACCGCAACAGATGAAGGAATCAGGTGATCTTGGATTCAAGTGGAGCTTTTATTGACAAAGTACAAATCTGTCATGACATGAGACCATCTGGAGATGTCCACAGCGTGGGCACCCAAAGATGTCCTACTTCTGTCTGTGGCGAGAGGTCTTATATACACGCTTTTGCCCTTCAACCTAAATAACTTGAGCTGACTTGTTCTCCTATAGCCCTCAGACAATACTTTTTAGGGCACTCTCTGAATAGAATTGCTATAGAAAGATGTTTTTCTGTTTGGCTCAGTTACCTGATGCTCAAGGCATTTCTCAAAATAGCTGGAAGTGCTAAAGTCTAAATGCACACTAGAACCTGTTCACCTAGTTACCTTGAACCTACTGAAAATATATCCTATCATAACATAAAAAACAAACCTGATACAGCACAGTAACTAGTATTTTTCTCCATCTAACAGTCACGGTACAGCCTAAACCGTACATGGTGGGGGGGTGGTAACCTGGCTTCTCAACAGTGCTCAGCGGAAGCATGTCTTTGCCTATATGATATGCCACTGCCTCCATTATTTATTTGTACCGTTCAGCTTTTACCGTCATACGGCACTGATGCAGAGTACCTCTCCGTGGTGCTCTGCTGCTTATGCGGGGTTCCAGCTGCAGATGTTGTTGGACGTTGCTGGCGAACACGGCTGTGCTCCAAAGGGTGAGCGCGGCTAAAGTGGTAAAACAGGTTTGCGCTGGGGACGGTGGTCTTGCATAATTTGCAGATGACATTGATCTGACTACGGTCAGACTTATAAAATCCAAAAAACTGCCATACTGGCGAGCTGACATTTCCTGTTTCATCAAGAACTTCCGCGCTCGCTGCAGCACTCATTTTCCACTTATCACTCCACGGCGGTTCTGTTATTGAAGAATCCAACACGAGACAACGATATGGCGCAACCAAACACAATACTGTTACATGATTGGCTGTTAGCGTGTCACTCCCTACGTTGCTAGGCTACCAGAGATTGAGTGCCTTTGTTCATGCAACCAAACTTGCTTTGAAACCTCTGGTTACTTCCGACGAAGAAAAAAAATTATCGAAGTTTTATCGAACGCATTTTTTATTGATATTGATTACATGTCTATCGCGATACATATCGTTATCGTTTTATCGCCCAGCCCTAGACAGGATGGAGCTTAAACAAATTATTCTGGGCAACCTGGGTTACTGCAGCCAAACAGTAAAAGGATATCCAAATGTGGACACAGAAAGTATGTACATAAAGCAACCATGACTGAGGAGAATTGTCATACAACCCCATATCAGAAAAAGTTGGGACAGTATGGAAAACACAAATAAAAAAAGAATGTAGTGATTTCTAAATGTACTTTGACTTGTATTTCATTGCAGACAATGTGAATACAAAATATTTCATGTTTTGTCTGGTCAACTTAATTTCATTTGTAAATATACATCCTTTCCTGTCATTCAGACCTGCAACACATTCCAAAAAAGGTTGGGACAGGAGCAATTAAGGGCTAGTAATCAGGTAAATTGGTTAAATAATGATGTGATTTGAAACAGGTGATGTCAACAGGTGATTGTAATTATGATTTGGTACAAAAGCAGCATCCAAGAAAGGTCTAGTCTTTAGGAGCAAAGATGGGCCGAGGATCGCCAGTTTGCCAACAAATACGTGAGAAAATTATTGAAATGTTTAAAAACAATGTTCCTCAAAGAAAGATAGGAAGACATTTGCTTATTTCACCTTCAACAGTACATAACATAATTAAAAGATTCAAGGAATGAGGAGGAATTTCAGTGCGTAAAGGACAAGGGCGCAAGCCTAAGCTGAACAACCGTGATCTCCGATCCCTCATGCGGCACTGTATCAAGAATCGTCATTCATCTATAAGCGATATCACCACATGGGCTCAGGACTACTTTGGCAAACTTTGTCAAGTACCACAATACGTAGTTACATCCACAAATGCCAGTTAAAACTGTACTGTGCCAAAAGGAAGCCCTATGTTAACAGTGTCCAGAAGCGCCGTCGACTTCTCTGGGCTCAGAAGCATCTGGGATGGACCATCACACAGTGGAAACGTGTACTGTGGTCAGATGAATCAGTATTTCAGGTATTTTTTGGGAGAAATGGACACCATGTGCTCCGGACCAAAGAAGAAAAGGATCATCCAGACTGTTACCAGCAACAAGTCCAAAAGCCAGGGTCTGTCATGGTATGGGGTTGTGTCAGTGCCCTTGGCAAAGGTAACTTGCACTTCTGTGATGGCACCATTAATGCTGAAAAGTGCATAGAGATTTTGGAGCACAATATGCTGCCTTCAAGAAGACATCTTTTCCAGGGACGTCCATGCATATTTCAACAAGATAATGCAAAACCACATTCTGCACACATTACAAAGTCCTGGCTGCGGAGGAAGAGGATACGGGTACTTGACTGGCCTGCCTGCAGTCCCAACCTGTCTCCAATAGAGAATGTGTGGCGCATTTTGAAGCGTAAAATGCGACAACGAAGACCCCGTACCGTTGCCCACCTTAAGCCTTGTTTGCGGCAAGAATGGGACAAAATTACACCTGAAACACTTCATCACTTGGTGTCTTCAGTCCCTTAACGTCTTTTAAGTGTTGTGAAAAGGAATGGCAACATCACAAAGAGGTAAATGCTTTACTGTTCCAACCTTTTTTGAAATGTGCTGCAAGAACCAAAACATTTTTTTTTTTTAAAACACCAATAAAAATCATGAGGAACACATTAAATTATGCGCTGTTGTATTGTCTGCAATTAAATACAAGTCAAAGTACATTTAGAAATCACTTTTTTCTCGTTTTCCATACTGTCCCTACTTTTTCTGATTTGGGGTTGTATATTAAGGATAGTATTCGAGACAAATTCAAATGGACTTGGTGAAAGTTCAATAAGGAAATCTAAGAGTTTCTTATCCAGAACTTGTACATGTTTCTGTTAGCCAACCTGATGGCCACATTTTGCTTTATGATGAATAGTGCACAAGTTGAAGGAGCTGATAGGATTATGAATAAAAAATAAAATTGATTGATTAATCACATATGAATCAAGATGCTGTTACTGCAGTGCCTATTTCTCGTCTCAGATGTTTTCAGAAATATATTTTATTGTTAAACTATAAAATGAGAAAGTTTGCTCTGGCCAGTCAGCGGTGCTTGGCTCTGGCTCAACTTGCAGAAGCCATTAGGAGTATTTTAGGGCGTCAGAGGAATATGGGGTTAACACAGAGGGCCCTATTTTAACGATTTAAGTGCACGGCGTGAAGCGCATGGTGCAGGTGCATTTAGGGCATGTCCAAATCCACTTTTGCTAGTTTGACGACGGGTCTGTGCGCCGGGCGCGTGGTTCAAAAGGGTTGTACTTAAGGGTTTTTTATAGTCGTGTGTAGAATCGACACGTATACGCCGGACCCTACGCCGTAGCCTGACATGGTTCTCCTTCACCATAAACAACATGAACTCAAGGAGAGGGTTAACTTTTCCTGCTCCATATTTCCCACAGTGGTCAGAAAGAACAGGGGAGACACTTTGTTTATCTCACTATGACTCTAGAGTCGCTACTCGCTCCGAAGCTAATCGCCGTCACTCTCTCACTTCCTCCTCGATCTAAAACACACTCCCCACACACACACACACATGCCGCCTTGACGCACACACCAGCGCACAAGTATAAACATCAGGCCACTTACGTAGGCTACGGCGAAAGCTCTGCGTGGAGCCTCCGCACAACCGTAAAAAGGCCTTTAGTGCCTTTATTAATCATAGATGTGTTTTGGGCATAACATGCAATCAACTAATCAGAGTGTCATCTCCCATTCCTTTTAAAAGCCAGGCGTGTTTGGACCTTGGAGCATTGCTATTAGGATGGAGGATTTGCACCGTAATATTTTTATTTGTAATCTTTTGCATGTGTGTGTGCTGCTGTGCTTCCCTGTGTGTGTGTAACAAGCATAGTGTGCGCGCGCTGTGCACAAGCCTAGGAGCATTTTACTAATGTGCTGTTAAAATAACAATGAAATGCTGCGTTATTGACTTTAGACCAGGTTTCTGTTGGTCACTGGCGCGATCACTGCCCGCTTCCTCAAGATAGCAATACGCCAAGAATTCACCTGAACACACCTCCCTGTAAGACCAGCACGTCAATGGGCGCAAAGATGGGCGCAGGTGCATTTGCTATTTAAACGACGTGGGCGCTGGACGGGAGATTGACAACTGCGGCAGTCTTAAACTAGCAAAGACACTTGCGTCGGGCTTTGCGCTGTGCTGCGCCGGGTGAAAGACAGGGCCCAGAGTATCTATCTCATGTATCAGGATGTACACTGTAAAAAAAATATCGTAAAAAACGGTAAAAAGTCTGGCAGCAAAGTTGCCAAAAACTTACTGTAAAATTACAGTAAAAAACATTACATGATTTTACAGAAAAATTCTTTTTTTAAATACAGAGATTTCCTGTAAATATTTTCTGTATTTTTACAGTCTAAATATTGTAGAATTAAAACACAATCTTGTTATAAAACATTTCTAGAATGTTAAAAAACATTATACATCTTTATCAAAACTGAGAAATATTGCAGAAATACCTTAAAAGTACACAATTTAACTGAAAACTGCTGTTTTAATACGGTTTTCTTTGGTAAATTCACAAGATTATCCAATCCATCCACAAGAACTCAATGTCAAAGTACAGATTTCTGGATGTAAAACACACAAAAATGATGTCAAATAACTTTCAATTACCCTCCTTTAGGTGTTTATTTTATGATTATCCAATCTATTTACAGTAAATTTCTGTTAAATACTGTTTTTTACTGTATAAAAAAGAATATAATGGGATAATACCTTGCATAAACCTAATAATAATAGTCATTACTTTATATAAACAATATTTGAGAGTATTTACAAGCAACTCTCAAATATATCTACATACCTTTACCATTAATGTACTTTAAATAAACATTGTTTCATAGTAATTTAGAAGCAAATATCCAGTATATTTACATACCTTTACCATTATTATATGAGGTTTACTTTATATAAACTGTTCTTTATAGTAATTAATAGCAACTATCCAACATATATACATACTTTTACCATTATTGTATGGTGTTTACTTTATATAAACATTGTTTCATAGTAATTTAGAAGCAACTCTCCAATATATCTACATACATTTACTATTAATACATGAGGTTACTTTATATAAACATAGTTTTATAGTAATTTAAAAGCAACTATCTGGTATATCTACAGACTTTTCTTTATATAAACATTATTTGACAGTAATAACAAGCAACACCAATATATCTACAGACTTTGTGCAAGTGCATGGGACTTGCTTCATAAACATTATTTGACAGTAATTACTATTACTATCCAATATATGTTCACAACGTCCTCATCAGTAAATGGGGTTTTGAATGTACAAAAACCAAAAGGACTATGTAAAAGTGCATTTGCATCAACTACTTTTACACTCAATAAATATATAAATCTTTTCTGTTGACATTTTACAGCATTGTCTGCACATCCCTATTTGAGATGTATGAGATTTTAAGATGTATCATAACCAGAAAGTATCATAAAATGACCATTTACAGCTTGCTTACTGCTTTGCTTACAGTGATATCCGTAAACATATGAATAGACTTATGGGAGCAAAAACTGTCTGGTACATTGCATTATAGCAAAAGGGGAACTATGGGCAATTTGGGAATTCATACATGCGTGTTCAAAATGTCAGTGAACATGAACAACTCTCTCCAAAATCCAAAAACTAAAATTTGTGATGTCATCTGATATAATATAATGTAATGTATAGGCTTTTCCAAAAACAATGAATTGAGAAAGATTTTAAAGAACAGCCAGGGGGATGTTAGGAGGTAACAGGGAGATTTTGTGTTTCAGAATTGAAACCCTAACATAGAATAAACCTCTTTTCTTTTTTTTTTATTCTACAAAATTAGTTTCACATTTATTGTCTAAGAAGCAGCTTAGTAACCTCATGACATCATAGTTTGAGTCTTAAATCTCTGGTTTGTGGCTTTGCGAGAGAGCTCTTAATCACAAATATCAGAGGTGAGAATAAAGACATTTGCACACCAAGGACGTTTTTTCCATGCGATTATTTCGCATGGCAATATATTTTGTAGGGCTGCACAATTAATCACAATATTGTCGAAATCGCAATATGAACTAGTGCAATATCCAAATCGCAGGGGGGCGCAATATTTGTTGAAGGCAAAATATGTTCTAAAATAAAGTATTGTGGTGCTGCAGAGACGTCCCAGCCTACAAATCATATCCTACAGACTGAAGGAAAAAATCTTTGTTTGGCAAAAAAAACACACTTCAATATTTTTTTAAAATATTTTTCAATGAAAATAAAAAACATCATTCCCTCCAATATCGTGAATCATATCGCAATCGCAATATCCGTCAAAATAATCACAATTAGATATTTTCCTCAAATCGTGCTGCCCTAATATTTTGTTGTTTGTTCACTTATGAGGATGACCAAACAACAACCAAGAGGCTGCTGTTTGATCTACAGACGGTACAGTCTGCAAACTTTATTACTACTTTCAACCTTTACAAAGGCATGCGTATGCCAGAAACATTCTTTCCGTTTTTACCTTTCACAATAAGCCTTAGACATATGCTACACGGTTTTGCAGCATGTATTTGTTCTCAAACTGCAGAATCTAGCTACTGTACAATCACTTCATGTCTTCACCGCTAAACGTTAACTCTCCTATGGTCCGACTGCTCTCTCTTTCTCGTCCGCTCACACCACATCTTCTGTCACTTTCTCTCTTCAGCATCTGTCCTACCGACATGGTAAATGAGCTGGCGCGAATATCCAAAACTTTAACTGAAAACTGTCGCAAATTCGCATAGCTGCCGGTGTGAATAGTTTTGATGTGAAATATTCAAAGGCGATTATTTTGCATATTTGCATCGCTTACCGTGGATTTCCACCGCCTGCGTAACTGCTGCGGAACGGCTCCGCTGCGGAACGGCTCCGTAGTCCGCCGTCCGTCAATACTCACCGGATCCGGAGTTGTTGCGGAACGGCTGCAGCCAGGACTGACAGCTGTAGTCACGAGGACCCACTAGATCTCGCGAATTCACGCAGAATAGAACCACAAAACCACCAACAGTTTGTTTCTATCCAGAGGAGTAGAGAGGAAACAACTCCGTGCTGTGTTTTCAAGGTGTAGTGAAGGGAAATATGATCCGCCGTGAGCACGGTGTATTTTATTTTGAAAATTAACCGGATGTTTTATTTTGTTTCTGTGCTCGACTTCCTGTCCCGCACTATCTGCCGTGTGCTGAATTGCTGCGGAGCTCTCCGGCGTCCGGCAAAAATAGAAGCTCTGCGTATCTGATCCGGAGGGCTGCTGACCGCCGGAGCTGTGCCGGAGTCGGAACGCAGACGTTACGCAGCTGGTGGAAATACACACATTGACTAGAATGGAAACCGATTGACTCCGCCGACGTTCCGGAGCCGTTCTGCAGCAGTTACGCAGGCGGTGGAAATCACCGGTTAATCATCACGCCCCCCTGGTGTGTAATGGTCTTAAGTCACACATGTGCAAGTCACAAGTCTTAACTCTCGCCAAAATGCATCCTAGGGTGTTTTTGTGAATGTACGTGAGTCAAACTTTAGTTTAAAAGCATAATTAGGACTGAAGCGCCACTTTTAAGATTGACCGTATTCTTGTTTTTGGTAAACTGGCCTTTTGAATGGGAGAGCTAGGGGCATTACTATGATAGCATCAAAATAGCTATTTTTTTAAACACTAAGAAGACTCGACACAACATGAGACTTTGCTCCACGTATCACCAGAGGCTCTACACATGAACTCAGCATTGTGAACATTGTTTGTGTTGTCACAGAGTTTACTAAAAAGAAAGGTTTTGAACAACTCACTGAAGCTGTTGTTGTTTCCGGGCGCTACCATCTCTCAAAAAGTGTCAATCTACTAATGCGAATGAACAGACTCAATAAGAGGAAATGAAATTCATATATGAGGCTCCTTTTTCAACTACAAGGTCAATATGGTTTTTCACTAACGACTAAACAATTATCCGTGTATTTATATGGAACTAAGCTTTAGGAGCTTTCCATCTTTACTCTCCTCCCTGTTAAGCTGCATTAGGAGATGGTAGCGCCCGACAACTGCTAAACTAAGTCATTCAAAAACCTTTTTTAGTAAACTCTGTGAACACAATCAATGTTCTCAATACTTCCGTTAATGTGTAGAGCCCCTGGTGATACTTGGAGCAAAGTTTCATGTTGTGTTGAGCCTTCTTAGTGTTTTAAAAAAAGTGATTTTGATGTGATCTTAGTAGTGCCCCTAGCTCTCCCATTCAAAAGGCCATTTGACCGGAAAACGAAGATATGGTAAACAATGTGTGTAACAGGGTTTCCATAATAGGTTTGCTGAGGTGTAACAGGGTGTAACAATGTGACAAATACACGTTTGATTCAGACCTCGGTTTGTTTTTGTTTACAAGCACCAGGCATGAAAACAGGTCGGGGGTGAAAAAGGTGAGAAGGATATTACCCCTCTAAGGGAGTCCGGGGGCATGCACATTTTTTTGGAGTAGCAACTTACTGATTTATTGTTGAAGTTCTGGTTCATGAACACAGCGACACGCACGCGGAGCAAATGTGCCATTACCGCTGTCTTTGATGTAATTATGGCTGGTTGGGCATCAGTATAGTGTATCGTTTATGGTAAAAGGAAAATGACAAAATTCTGGTGGCAGGTAACAATTCAAAATACAAAATATAATGGAATATTATTATATTCAGTAGTCCAGTAAGGGGTCTTTCACATCTGGGATATGGGCCGGATATGACAATACACAGCATGAACAGGGCTTTATGGTAACTTTTTCCCCAAGGAGCACGTTTTGCTCCCACAGTGAAAAATTGAGGTTTGACTTCCAGAGGCGACTGCTTTTACTGCTAAATTCAACAATAATACAATCATGTTATGGATACAAAATGTTATTAAGTGTAATGTTTTCTATGTTATATTGATCAGAAATAATAATAATGTAAATAAATAATATTTCTCCAAAGTTGACAGGTAGGCTACGTAAATTAATTCATTTCACAATGTCACATCAAACCCGTTACCGTTGCAAGCACCGTCCTCCCTTGGAGAACCAACCAAACTAACTAACTTCGTAGTTCACTGAATCTCTGGTACCCCCCCCCCCCCCCCCAAACATTTTCTCATCGAATCTACACGATTCACGTAGGTCACCTATTTTGTTTTCAAAACGGCAAATTTCGCCGAAAGGTGAGTGATTTTCATGTCTGAAGCACAGACCAGGTAAAGCTACCATTACCAGTGCAGATGTCATTCGGTACCTCCCTCAGCTGTATGTGGGTTCAGCCTTCATTAACTGGTCATTGGCCTCTTGATTCCTGTCAAACCGAACACAGAATGAGAGCCATAACATGGGTGAGAAAGATGTGGTAAGGTACAGCTGATTACGTGTGATACTGTATGGTGAACATCTCTTTACTTTAGCTTTCTTTATCTCCTTGGTCTTCTTAATCTTGTATCCTCCTTTCTTCCATCTTGCCTAAACAGGGATTCAAGAATTAGGGTGAGATTTTTTCAAACATTTCAACATTACTGTAACAGTACTATAGCTACATAGATGTATTTGTGGTGGCTTGCCAGCATTGACCACCAGGTCATTTTTATGTAGATTTACAGCAAAAATGAAACTTAAAATACATATTTAATTACATACTGAGTGCAATTGTCTGGACTGGAGAGAGAAACACTTCTAAGTAGAGCAGGTAGCCTATATCTTATTTCTGAGTTTGTTCAATTCCCTGTCCATTTACTTTTATGTGGAAAGCGAGAATGGAAACATTCTCTCTGGAAAGACAGAATGGTAATGTTGGACACATTGAATCATGAGATATTAAAATATAAACGATCACGTTCAAATTAAGATGTTGTGGTCCACAAAGCAGACTCTCTGTTTAATGTCATGTTGTAACTTGTTACATCTTGAATGAGGCAGGGGTAAAACGTTAATTACAACGTGTGGTTCACTGTTCATAAAGTAGAACCAAATTAAAGTTAGTCAGCTGAGATAGCTTAGCTAGCATGTAATGTTAACTACCTAGTGTTAGGAGCAACGGAGCGTTATAACGTTTCTTTAAATACTAGTATTCGTACCTGGCTAATCAAGCTAACCTGCTAAAAAGTCTAGCTACTACTACTAACATTACGTTACTTAGCAAGTTAACGTTACTAAGTTAACTGCCACTGTCTTTGTCAGGTCCGTGTTTGCACGAGGAAATAGGAACTTAAGTTAAACATGGAACGTTGACTTAACGTTAGCGTTAGTCAATTGACAAATATAATATAAGGTGTGTCCCAAATCGCGCACTTCCCTTAGTGCACTCAGAGAAGTGCACTTTGTGCACTATGTACTTGCATAGTGCGTAAACATACACCAAGTCGAATGAGGTGAAGAAAGCAGAGTTGGGAGAAAAAAGGAAAACAAAGATGTTAAAATCCAGAAAAGGATGTGGACTTTACCGGGATACTTTAAATAGGGAAGCCAGGGACCAGTATGTGGACAAAATCAGCACTATTAAAGGTTTGGATCCCTATGAACTCCCCAACAAAGATTGGAGCACCGACAACCATTCACACATGTAATACTTTTAACTATGTGCTTCAAAAGTGTAGTTAGTAGCTGTCAACCCTCCCGTTTTTTCCGGGTTTCTCACGTATTTGAGCTGTTTTCCCGCTGTCTTCCTGTTTTAGTATTTTCCTGTAAAATATCCCGTATTTGAATAATACTCTCATAACATTAACGTTAGCCCTTCCATCGGACCTGTCAGTCTCGGTACTGTTGTCCTGTTGCCCTTCCAGCGAAACAGATGTTTTCTAAGCATCGTTTTGCTTGCTTGAAAGCAGCCTTAGCGTGATGTTGGCCTCTTTAAGATAACAGCGTGGTTGTTGTGAGAGCACCATTTCACGCCAATCTGTAAGCAAAGTCACGTTAGATCTAGCTTCACACAACTCGCTTAGTTAATGCAGTAGTTTTGTAGTACGAATTTTATCTGTCAGCAGAGGGATAGAAACAGAACGATAAATGTTACATGAATGTTGAATGTTGCTGCTACACCCCACAATACAGCAACGATTTACCATGGTTGAAATAGTAAATAAGACACGACTGAGAGGGATGTTACGTCTGTAAACAGTGGGCAGTAGTCAGAGTAGCGGTAAAGGAGGCTGTCAACATGTCGCCACGCCAAGTAATGACGTCACGACACCCAAGCCCTATTCGCAATGCTGTCAATATGGCCACCACGTCCCAGAATGCAACGCGGCGCCCAAGCCCTATTTGACGGGGGAGTGTTGTCTCAAATCGCGCACTGCCTCATGTACTTACCAGAAGTGACGATCACAACATCTCAGTCCTCCTTCTTCTTCTGCGAAATTGTGAATTGTACCCAGGGCAGAGCATTCCCACCACCTATTGTCACTCGCGAAAAATACATTTCTGCTTTATCAAAATTAATGTGATTGTTTTAATTGTTGCTTGTATTTGACCTCTGTTTTATGCAACCATAAACATACCGGTTTTATGATATTCATACTTTTGCTCTTAATTCATTGTAAGAAACCAAAAATGGCCATTTTGAGTTATTTTAGCAAAATTGGAGCAATTAAAATGGTGTCCAACTGACATATAATGTTAACATAGAAAATAGTCATATTATATGTTTATATAAGGGTGTTTATTGCAATAGCTATTAATTACAGTGACAATACAAGAATGAAAGCAGAGGCAACCCAATAGACATTTCAATAGATATTATTGTTCTATTCATTCATTTCACGTATGCTTGCTACAGTCATGCAATGCTAAAGATATCACATACCATTAAATACATTCAATAACATTTAATTTTAAAAGACAGTGCCATTGCTGGGCCTGTACTTTGATGGGGAAAGTGATATGAGGGTGGACTTCAGACTCTCCAGGGGATCCTGTAACGGTACATCCTCGGCACGGCGTGTGACCACGGCTGGGGACCCGTCATCGAGGCCCTTGTCTTCCTCTTTTGGCTAGCCAGCGGTACCTCTTATTGTGGTTTAGCCAGAGCCTTTGCTCTGCCCCGGGCCACTGTGCACCATGCTGTCCACAAGACCAGCAGGGAAATCCTCTCTCTTCTCCCCCAGGTCGTTCACCTTCCAGCAGAGGACTTCCCTCAAGTTGGCAGCGTTGACGGCTGCCACGTCTGTGTCCCTAACGATTATATAAGTCAGATCAGGACAGAAACAGGACTGTTAATACATTATAACATAGCATACATTAACGTACTGTAACATTACTGGTAATGCTCGCAGCTTAGCTAATGTATATTGTATACTCATGATCACACATATACAAGATCACACATCTAACACTAAAATGTCTACAGTGAGGACGATAGTTAAACACAGTAAACAACAGTATACCACAACACATGTAACGTTCGCTACCTTATCACGTATTTGCAAGTGGTTAAACCAAAGAGTAGGCTACCGGTAACTTCTATACTCGTTGGTTAAACTGTGCCGCTGTTAGCTAGCTAAGGTTAGCTAAAGCTAGGTTGGTAGCACGTCAAATTACGGTACATATAAACGTTATAATTTGCGGTACAAAAATCATCACCGATTGCAAAATTAACCACATATACATAAACAGGTGGCTTATATTTTATACAAGTACAGCAAAAAGATGAATGTTCAACTTACATTTCTGTTGTTCGGTCGGTATGCTGCTCTCATTGTGTGTGTGCGTGTACACAATTCAGCAGTAAGCCAAACTCCATCCAAATGAATACGGGAGTCAGGATATAGCGTCCAAGCTCCTGGTGATTTATTTGGCGTCACCGTCATATACAGTATGAATAGGAGTGAAACTGTAGAACAAACAAAAATGTACAATAAGCAAGATGCACAATCAAAGTATACACTGTAGTATAAACTCCACATAGCTACTATGCATCAGTTGTATAGTGATTTAAGTATACAGTATACATGGCATGCAGTTAAGCTGATAACTTGCTAACGTACATGTGGTTTAGCTAACGATTTACAAAATAAAGCTTGGTAAAACATTCATCACAAAAATAATGTCAAGATGTTGTTCTATGGTCTGCGTTAAACTAATACTTACAGACGATGCTTTCGAAGGCATAAACAAAGGAAGGATTGCAGCAGATAAGATGTGAGTCCATTCAGCAAAAATACAGCTGCATACTAAAAACTAAAATGGCTGACTTCCTGTTCTGGGTCAAAGTGCATAACAAACTAAAAGAAATTTAAAGGGCCGGTAGAGCGTTAATTTACTAAACCTGAAGGCAAAACACTCCCCGCCTGGCATCTGTAAGTATGCCACATATAGATAACTAAACAACTAATCAGGCCTCAGCCCTATTTTTTCAGAAGAAGAATGATCTCAGATACAGGTCTGAAGAACTTCTTGCTTGATCCTTCCTTGGACACCTTGAGCTCTACTTTGCGAACTCTACCATCAACGCCCGGAAAGGTGCTCGTTACGAGTGCAATTGGCCAGTCATTTCGAGCTGCTTTGCTGTCTCTCAACAACACAACATCACCCTCTTCGATGTTAGGACATGAATCTTGCCATTTGTGACGAACTTGCAGAGTATGCAGATATTCTCGCTTCCAGCGACTCCAAAACTGGTTGGCTAAGCTCTGCACCTGACGCCACTGCTGTTTATAGAGATCCTTCTCTGTGAATTTCCCAGGTGGAGGTGGCATGCTCTGCTTCTGAGTAAGGAGCATTGTCGGGGTAAGGATCAGAGGACAGTCTGCATCTGTAGAGACTGGAACTAGAGGCCTGGAGTTGATAATGGCCGTCACTTCCGCCATCAGGGTGCACAGGACCTCATGAGACAAGCTGGAATAATCTGTGCGCATCAGCATAGAATCCAAGATTCTCCGGGCCACTCCAATCATGCGTTCCCATACACCCCCCATATGAGAAGAGTGTGGTGGATTGAAATCCCATGTGCAACCTTGACTATTGACATACCTCTGTACCTTAGACTCTTTCATCACCTTGTGGAACTCTAGTTCATTGCAGGCCCCAATGAAATTGGTTCCACAGTCAGAGTGAATCTGTTTGGAGGGGCCACGGATAGCAAAGAACCTACGGAGTGAATTAATGAAGGATGAAGCATCCATGGACTCGACGACTTCTATGTGAACAGCACGAGTGCTGAGGCAAGTGAAGAGCACTGCCCAACGTTTACTGTTGGATAAACCTCCTCTCGTGCGCCTTGCAACCACAGTCCAAGGACCGAAGACATCCAGACCTGTGTAAGTGAAAGGTGGTGAAGTGCTTAGCCGCTCTTCTGGTAGGTCTGACATCTTCTGCCTCTCCATTTTCCCACGTAGCTTTCGACAAATGACACATCCATGAAGAATGCTGCTTATGCATCTCTTGCCACCTATGAGCCATATTCCAGCTGCTCGAATGGCTCCCTCAGTGAAAGTACGGCCCTGGTGTTCCACTCGCTCATGATAGTGACGTATGAGCAATGTGGAGACATGATGCTTACCAGGCAAAATGATCGGGTTCTTCTCTCGGCTGCTCAGATCTGCCAGCTTTAGTCTGCCACCAACTCTAAGCAGTCCGTCCTCATCTATGAGTGGGTTTAGCTTGGCCAGTGGGCTTTTCTTGTTGATACTTCCTCCCTTAGAGAAAGTGTCCAGTTCCTCAGAGAAGGTTGCCTTCTGCACAGAGAGGATTATTGTCTTCATTGCCTTTGACAGATCACTGACTGTGTGGGGTTTTGTACATTGATGCCAACCATTGCACTGAGAAGGAACTCTGGTTGAGGACTGGAACGAATGAGTTACATGAATGAGTGTTGCAACTGCTCTTTGCAACGAGTTCCAGGAAGAAAATCTGTTAAATCTCTCTGGTGTGAGTAGCTGGTTCCTTGTGCTAGTGGCACAGCTTGACACTTGTGGTCGGATCTCTGTATCTGCGTCTGGATCAATGAGCTCAAACACATTTTGCTGTTCACTGTAGGTTTCCTGTGGTTCATACAAGAATGCTGGTCCTGTGAGCCAGTTGGTATTGGTGAGCTGAGACGCTTGAACAGACCTGGAAGCATGATCGGCAGGATTATGTTCTGTAGGCACATAATGCCACTGCTTTGGCTGTGTGGATTGTCGAATTCTTTGAACTCTGTTGTGGACAAATACATAGAACCGTTTTGACTCATTATATATGTACCCAAGTACCACCTTACTGTCACAGTAGAAAGTGACCGCATCAAGCTGGACGTCAATTTCCTGGACCACAAGCTCGGCCATTTCCACTGCTAGTACAGCCGCACACAGCTCCAGTCTGGGTATTGTGGGCTCCGTTTGTGGTGCCAGTCTTGCCTTTCCCAGAATGAAGCCAATGTTGATCTGACCATCCTCATCCGTTGTCTTGAGGTATACCACGGCACCGATGGCTTTGGTTGAAGCATCTGAGAAGATGCATATTTCCTTTCGCTTGGCGTTTGTGGGAGAGCTAACTGTGTAAGCTCTAGGGATATGAAGCTGCTGCAGGTCTTGTAGTGAGTCTCTCCATGACTCCCACACACCACATTTCTCTTGTGGAAGTGGAGCATCCCAGTCACTTACTTCCATAGACAGTTCTCTGAGTAGAAACTTCCCTTGAATAGTTACAGGAGCGACAAACCCAAGAGGATCAAAAAG
Organism: Gymnocephalus cernua; assembly: GCA_023631565.1. Classification (NCBI taxonomy): domain Eukaryota; kingdom Metazoa; phylum Chordata; class Actinopteri; order Perciformes; family Percidae; genus Gymnocephalus; species Gymnocephalus cernua. The sequence continues at coordinate 4,687,202 of CM042431.1, forward strand.
GCTGTTTATTGTGGACAGAACTCCACGACGTGTGAATGGCTTGTCGCTGACAGATGCCTGGAAAGTGAATGTGTCAGCAGCAACTTCCCAGATCAAACCAAGGCTGCGCTGTGTGGGAATGGTTTCTCCACCCAGGTCAAAGTCCTTGATGTCCTTTGCATGGTCTTCCGCTGGAAATGCTTTCAGGACATCCACGCTGTTTGATGTTATCTTATGAAGTCTCAAGTTTGACTCAGAGAGAGAGGCTTGTGTTCTCTTTAGCAGGGTAATTGCCTGCTCCTCAGTTGGCACAGAAATGAGTCCATCATCCACATAGAACTCACGTTCTACAAAGTGTCTGGTGTCTGATCCATGTTGCTGTTCTCCCTTCATAGCAGCTCTTCTGAGGCCGTAGGTGGCCACGGCTGGCGATGGGCTGTTGCCAAACACATGGACCCTCATCCTATACTCGACCACATCTTTGCTTGGGTCGTTATCGCGATACCAGAGAAAGCGTAAGTAGTCCCGATGATCGTCTCTCACAACAAAACAATAAAACATCTGTTGTATGTCTGCAGTCACGGCCACACGCTCCTTCCTGAAGCGAACCAGGACACCCATGAGGCTGTTATTCAGGTCTGGTCCAGTGAGCAGGACGCTGTTCAGAGAGATGCCATTGTATTGCGCACTGGAGTCGAAAACCACTCTGATCTGGTCTGGTTTTCTGGGGTGATAAACTCCAAAAGTTGGTAAATACCAGCACTCCTTTCCCTTCATCAGTGGAGGAGCCGGCTCTGCGTGGTTGTTGTCAAACACCTTCTGCATGAAAGCAACAAACTGTTCCTTCATTTTTGGCTTTCACTCTAGTGTGCGCCGTAGAGAAGAGAGACGGGTCACTGCTTGTTCTCGATTGTTTGGCAGAGGTGGTCTCGGATACCTGAAGGGGAGAGGTGCCACCCAGCTGGAAGACTCATCTTGGAAAACCTGTTTGTCCATGATCTTTAAAAAGTGTTCATCCTCTATGGAGAGTGCACGCTTATCATCATCCACTGTTCTCTTGAAGACAGTGAGCCCAAGGGGGTCTTCATCCATGTTACTTTTCGAGCGGTCATGAGCGAGACCATACAATGAGCTGGAATTGACTTTTTCTTTAAGGTGGACATGACTTATGCACGGTCTAAACAAGGTAGGTCTTCCGTCTTCTAGGATGTTCGTCTTAAAAGTGCTAACAGTGGGCTTGTGGACATTGCCTAAGCATACGTCACCCACCAAGACCCACCCTAGGTCTAGCTTCTGAGCAAATGGTGTGTTGCCAGGACCGTTGATCTGCTTCCTCACCTTGTGAGCTCTAAGAATATCTCTCCCAAGCAGAAGAAGGATGTGGGCTTCGTTATCTAGAGCTGGGATCTCAGCAGCAAGGCTCTTAAGGTGGGGTTGATGGAGAGCAGCCTTAGGTGTTGGGATTTCCTCACGGTTGTCTGGTATGTCATTGCACTCAATCAGTGTCGGAAGTGTAAGGCTAACTCCACCATTCAGCGCTTCAATCTGATAGCCAGACGCTCTTCGGCCTGAACTCTCTCTCATGCCGGCACATGTCTTCAAAGTGTAGGGAAGCGTATGACTGTGGATGCCGAACAGATCAAAAAACTCTGACCTGACTAATGATCTGTTGCTCTGGTCATCGAGCATAGCATACATCCTGACAGCTTTCTCATTATGCCCTTTCGGATAGACATTGACGAGGCAAATCTTGGAGCATGACTTTGCGGTAACGGCGCTGCCACAAACCTCAGTGCACAGAGAGTTCACAGCAGGTGTGGATGAAGCATCCTCTTTTTCCTCCTCCCCGCCGTCCTCTGATGGGGAGTTTGAGGCAATGAGAGCCCATGGAGGTAGTCCAGGATGTAGAGCTGTAAGGTGACGATCACTGTTACATTCATCGCACTTCAATGCAACTTTGCAGTTGCGAGCGAGATGCGAAGATGATGAGCAGCACTTAAAGCAGATCCCTTGCTCTTTCAAGTAGGCTTTCCGTTCCTCGATTGTTTTCAATCTGAAGCCACGGCATTTCCTGAGTGGATGAGGCTTGTTATGGATGGGACAGTACTTAGCTACATCATCTTCAGGTGTTGTTTTTTCCTGAGCTGCAGTGGGGGAAACATTAGTTTTATTCACCGACACTGGAGTTCTGAAGTTTACGCACTTTAAAGTAGGTTTCTCACTCCTAGGAGAGCTGTTGCCTGGAAGTGCAAAGCTCGGGTCATTTCTTGTTTTAGCCTGGTGGCATATGAAATAAGTGAAGAAGGAAAACGAGGGGTAAGAAACACGATACTCCTCCTTATACTTTGATCCCTGAGAAATCCATTTCTCCTGCAAGCCATATGGCAGCTTTTCCACAATGGGGCTGATGCCGCGGGCAGTGTCCAAGTATGCCAAGCCAGGTAGATACCCATCTTCCTTAGCTGAGAGTAGCTCCATTAAAAGATCTCCTAGTTCTCTTAACTTGTGGTTGTCTTTATTTGTGATCTTTGGAAAGTTGTCAAGCTTCTTAAAAAGAGCACTTTCTATGACCTCGGGAGAGCTGTAACACTCATCAAGCCTTTCCCAAGTCATTTTCAGAGCTGCTTGTGGGTTGCTTATATGAACTGCCCTCAAACACCTGACGTACTCTGCTGACTCTTTGCCGAGCCATTTTGACAGCAAGTCCAACTGTTCCCCAGCAGTAAGGTCCAAATCCCTTATTGTGTTGAGAAAAGATGACTTCCAAGCTCTATAGGTTTCTGGGCGGTCATCAAAATGTGATAGGCCGGTGCTGACAAGCTCCTTGCGTGCTAGATACTTTGCCATATCCAACATAACTGAAGACTCTGGCTGCCGTACAGGTAAACTATTTGAATACTGAGGGGCATTAAACCTGGGCTTTTGATGCAAAATATTGTCAGTCTGTAATGTCTCTCTTTTCACCTGAGGGGGATTTCTTCCTTGCAGCTGAACAGATGACTGAGGGTTGTGAAGTACTTGTGAGGTCTGAGGTTTCTCTGAGCATTGTTGTGGGTTAAGTGGTAAGGGGCAGACATCACCTTCAACATGCTGGTTATCATCTTCCTCCAAAGCATTCAGAGAACATTGAGAGGTAAGCCGAACAGGGTGCATTGTTTGTTGCTCATGTTGGAAGTTTGAGGCTGACTTAGATTGCTGGCTCAGACGTGTAGCTTGGTCCTTAACATAATCAGACACGCGTTCGTGTGTGTTTTGTCTTGACGCTAGGTAGCTTTTTCCGCTGTGAAAATCCTCACCCTCATGTTCTGCTGCTGCCTCCAATATTTCTGCCTGGGCAATAGCAGCTGCAGCCTCCTTTTCAAGATGCAGAGCTTCCAAATTAGCCTCTAGTCTAGCTTTGTCAACTTTAATGGCAATCTCCCTCTCTGCAAATTCAACACGTGCTCGTGCAGCCTCTGCCTTTGCTCTTGCTCGTGCAGCTGCAACACCCACTGATGATCGTGATGATCGTGATGATCGTGAACGCTGGGAACTATGAACTGAAGCTCCATCTTGTGAGCACTTTTCATCCATGATAGTTATGTTTACTCACTGCGATCTACTGCTGTAGCATTGTTTAGCCAGCTGCGTATCCGTCTTTTCACTATGCTGCTCTCATTGTGTGTGTGCGTGTACACAATTCAGCAGTAAGCCAAACTCCATCCAAATGAATACGGGAGTCAGGATATAGCGTCCAAGCTCCTGGTGATTTATTTGGCGTCACCGTCATATACAGTATGAATAGGAGTGAAACTGTAGAACAAACAAAAATGTACAATAAGCAAGATGCACAATCAAAGTATACACTGTAGTATAAACTCCACATAGCTACTATGCATCAGTTGTATAGTGATTTAAGTATACAGTATACATGGCATGCAGTTAAGCTGATAACTTGCTAACGTACATGTGGTTTAGCTAACGATTTACAAAATAAAGCTTGGTAAAACATTCATCACAAAAATAATGTCAAGATGTTGTTCTATGGTCTGCGTTAAACTAATACTTACAGACGATGCTTTCGAAGGCATAAACAAAGGAAGGATTGCAGCAGATAAGATGTGAGTCCATTCAGCAAAAATACAGCTGCATACTAAAAACTAAAATGGCTGACTTCCTGTTCTGGGTCAAAGTGCATAACAAGCTAAAAGAAATTTAAAGGGCCGGTAGAGCGTTAATTTACTAAACCTGAAGGCAAAACAGTCGGTCTCGCTGTCGCGTAGAAGGCCGCCATTATCCAAAGTTTTTCACTTTTTGTTAGCTCCGCCCCTTCCGCTACGTAGCCAAGATGGCGACCGTTGAGTGTGGAAAGGGTGCATCGATCCACACTCAACTTTTTGACCGTTTTGAGTGCACCATCCGGGTACTTGTAGTGCACTGCATTTACCACACTTCGACGAGTGACACTTTGAGTGCACTCAAATAGTTAGTATAAGTACAGAAGTGCGCGGTTTGGGACACACCTATAGTTAACTGTTAGCTAGCCTATATATTTAGCTAGCTAACATTACGACTGGTGCATGGTTCACATTCAAGGCTACCGTTACTAAGGACAGGCATAATGTTGCGCCAGACACATGTTGATAAGGCACATAAACGGCAAATGCTAACGTTATCCCTGCTGACATTTTCAAATTGCAAGTGTAATCTTAACTCACGTTCAGTTGATATCTCGTGAGGAAACTACATGTAAATAAAAACAACAGTATTACTTTACCTGAAGTGAAAGCTGAATGTGAATCTTCGTGGAAATGTCCTGCATTAGCTAGCTACAGTTATCCACCACAGTGTCTCTGTGCCGTTGATCTTGACGTTAGCCCCTCCCCCTCTGAAGTCAAACAATACCATTGGTCAAGATTGTCTCGCCTGGCATGATTCATCCAATGATTTCGCAACATTCAGTTATTTGAATCTGCGCACACTTTCTTGATATCTGAAGCACAGAGACTAAAGAGACTATTTCTGTTTACATTTATGTTTTTTCAACCATTGTAAGGTGAACTGTTGAGCACTAACATCACTTCCCAGTCTTCCACATATTGCATGTATTGCTAAATTAAAACAATATATAGCACACCAGTGTAAGGCTTTATTCATACTTCATGTCTTTATTCACCTTATATTACCTCAGCCCATGAAAAACTCTTTGTTCCCTTTGACCTGTAGAAACTGGGGAGAGGCAAAATGATTTGAGGGAGCAGTAGGATTGCACAAAGACCTTGCATTTTGTTGAACACTTATTGTGGGTCTTAATATTAAGAGAAAAAAATGTAACAAATGTATCATCCACCTTCATAAGGAAAAGAACGTGTATGCTACATATATTATTTCAAGTACACCAAATACATAAAAAATAGGTTATTAATTATTTATTTATTAGTTTGTTAGTATTAGTTATTAGTTTCTGACTGAAAAAACACTAAAAACTTCCCCACACTTCTGTATTTCTGAATTCCTAATTTTCATTTACATTCACGAGCCTCCCCTAAAACAGTTTGGAGCTTCTTAGGGGGGCCTGCCTCCCACTTTCAAAACCTCTGGTCTAACATATTGTATTGGAAGACAGCCTCCAACATTTTTAAAGTGGATTAACAGCCTTTTATGAAAGGCCTGTGAAAAAACAGATAATTTGTCAAATAAGCATAATGTTGCAGTTGTCCATACTGTTTGTCAGTAGGCATGACTTTCATAAGAGGGGGCACACTTTAAATGGGCAGCCGCACACAGTTCAAGATTTCTTTATTGTTACAGTAAATTACAGGTATAGGACACTATGAAGCAACATATGACATTACACGTAGGGCTCTGTTGTGTCTGTTGTGGCGTATCAACGCAGGGTTGAATTAAACTGTATGAGGGTTGGAACTAGTGGAACAAGTTAGGTTAGGTGGTGTGCAAGTTAGGCAAGCAGGCATGTATTTGAGGTACTGGTGTCCATGAATATTGATTTTCCACCCCTTATAAAAGTGTAGCATAGCTTTGGCGTATTAACGTATTAATGTTACACCTAAATGGAACACATATTGCCCAGGCCATATGTGCATCAATGCCTGTGTAACTATTGCAATTATTTGGAAATTGCAGTGTAATTTCAGAGGCAGAGGTGATCAGATCAAATGATGAGGAAATGAGGCAAGAACATCAGATGTCCCCTAAAATATTAGGATGGTGAAGATGTAGGCTTACCCAGGCTGCAGGCTGCCTGGCTCTCTGTGTACTGTATCGCCATCCTGTAGGCCTATAGGGTTGTGGGCCTGTGTGATGTAAACTGTGGCTGCACGATTCTTTTGTCAACTCATTTGTCAGACCAAAACGTGATTATATAGTGATGAGCATATCACAGACTTGGACTAAAACAGACATCATGTACATCAAGGCTTGCAGTTTAGGTTGACTTTTGTCTCTTATGCATTTCCGTAACTGAAGCTATGGCTTTGTTTCCACAAATATTTAGGTGAAAGAATGTTTATTTTTACAAAGACAGATCTGAATACAGCATCTTTGTCCACATAGGCCCCAGTGGTGATTTGGTGCGGTACAGCTTTAGCTGGTTGTTTAAGCTTGTGTGCTGCCAAGTTGTTTTACTGTTTGTATTACCATAAATATGCTTACAAAATATTACAATATTTTTGTTTCTAATAGAATTACATTGATCCAACTATACTTGAGAACAATGCTTGTGGGTTTGTGCTGTGGAGTGGTTGAGGCCATGCAGTGAGGGTTCATGTCAGCCTCATTCAATGCATTAAACGGGTCAGGCTGGTCCTGCCTGTCTCAGTACCTCTGTTAACCCCTTTAGTAGACTTCCATTAGGAGATACTGGCCAGGATGATGTTTGACAGGGATTAAAACACTAACACACAGTATGTATGAGACCACACTGAATAAGCTAAAATGGACCCCTATACATTATACCAATATTTACTTACTATTTATTTATTTTTCTGAAGAGTCTCTGATGCATATATTGGATAGTTAATGTAAATACTGTCAAATGTTTTTACAAAGTAAACAAACAATACATTTGTCATTTCACGGTAAGTGTTTGGCAACTTTTGCTGCCAGACTTTTTACCGTTTTTTCACGATTATTTTTTAATGTTTCTTTACATTAATTTTAAGGTTTAACTGTAAAACAAACAGAAGGATGCCTCAATTTTACACTCAGTAAAATTATGGTTATTTTTTGTCTTTTTACATAAAATTCAATGTAATTTAACTTTTAAGATCATTAAGCAATGGAATTATCCTGTTAAATAACTATATTTTCTCATTATATCTCATTTTTCCGTTTTTTTGTAGAAAAAATGGAAAAAACCCAGTAAACTAACTACTAAACTTTACAGTAAATTCCAGCTAAATAACTTTTTTTTTTACAGTGTAGTTTCAGCAAATATGAAAAAAAGTTTGTTTTTTTGAGTTACTTACTGAACCTTTCATAAAGGCACTGAGCCCAAAGAGGGAGGGGTTTAAAGATGTGATTGGGCCAGCCCAGTGTCAATAAAATACAAATCAATGAGCCGATTTACTTGTTCAGTGGGCTGGTCCGTGGGAAGATGCCCAGCGTGGCGCAGCCATAAATCCTGGCCTGACTACTATCTACTGTTTCTTTAATTGTTCTGTTGGAAGTCCATCAACTTTATAAAAGTTCAGTGCTAACTTGCACGAGTACCCCTTTACTGTCAAACATTACTTTATGCCTGGTTCATATATGCTCATGAGGGACAGACAAAATTATACATTTACATAATATTTAAAAGAATATCACAGCCACAAGCTGAATTGTTTTTTGACATCAGTATGTATCCATTAGATATTTGTGTGACAGAATGATGTTCCTTTATCATTTATTATTTGATTTTAGCTGTCAGGTATATGATGTGTTAGCAGCTGTTAGTTTCTCTGCTTGTGGAAGGCAATGCTCTGCAGGCTGCTGCTCTGACCGAGGTGGAACACTCCCCCCTCGTGGATCATTCCCAGCCAGAGTGGGTTGAGATTATGAACTCAGGAGGTGCTTTGCATCTAAATATACCACACTGCAGACTGGATGGTGTGACTCACCCTCCTTGCTGTGTGCTCAATGGTTTGCTAGGCTATTTTTAGAGTCAGACAGTTAGTCCAGAGATCAAAAGTCCATTTGAGGTTTAGTCGTATTCAGACTTCAAACGTAATCATTCTTAGTCCATTTTTAAACAACTAAAACTCTGGACTATTAAGTCTCATTATAGAAAAAGATGAAACATGTAGTCTTGTTATAAACTGGCTCGTTGGCCATGACAAAAATGTGAACAGACCCAACATACCGAATGAAAAGTTATTTATTATAACAAAAAAAGACTGCAAATCAAAGAACACAAAAAGATAAGTAACAAATGATCAAACAAACAAACAAAAGGGTTGCAGGCGCTGGTAGAAAGAGAGAGATAGAGACTGGAACCTGGGCCTGTACAGCCTGTGGAACACTTGGCCCAGGTGTCCAAATCTGCAATCAAGGACAGGCAGTCACAGTCTAGTTTTAGTCAAAACCAAGTTTGAGCAGTTTAATCAAGCTTAAGAAAGCTTTTTTTAAGTGAGCTTTTGTTAAGGGATTTGAAGTGCTACATCCAGACATGAAACATGATTGCAAATGTATTTTGAAACAAAACCAGCATTGGACATATTATCAAGTATGAGTAATCAGAAACATTAAAACAACATACACTGGGCTTTTTTCCACAAAATGTACTTCATAAAAAAAGTATTTATCTGTACTGAGATTGGAAGGGCATTCTTGACCTCAGAAACAGCATTTTAACAATCTCACCACAAGGTCTATTTACAGTAGAAGCTGTCCTGGAGCTTTCCATATTGTATGAATCGAAATAACTTTGAATATATTCATAATTTCTGTTAACAAAATGAACATGTGTAATGAAATTGGTGTTTCTGAGCAGTGACGACAAAATCAACAAACGTGTTCAAAGTTTTACTGAAAAGAAACTTCACATCTGATCCACAAAACAAACACATTTACTCTAAGTGCCTCACATCTTCCATGAGTGTCAATGGAAATTACACATATCTTATCAAATCTAGATCATAACACATACATTTAACTGTTACACAAACCAAAGATCACAGAACCACCCTACACTGTATGGTCTACATATGTCATGCACAAATTCAGCTATCATAAAGTAGAAATACCTATTGTACACGTCCAGTATCGTTTGACAAGGACTAGTGTTTTGCCAGGATTATTAATTTTAATTAATGCACCCTCCTTATCGCTGCTGAGTAAAACCCTCCTACAGAAACCCTTCTAAATTTAACTGGAGTTGTTTTCTTCTGAAGAAAAAGGTAGTTAGCATGTAGTGTGTATGTTCCTATAGGAATGGGTTCATTCTACTTATGCTTATTTATTGGTTGCATAAGACAATCCACCCTATTAAGACTATCTTATAATACTGCCGCGGTGACCAGTTGCTAATAAATCATTTAGAAGCTGATAACCATCCTGGACTTTTGGAAATTGTAGCCTGTTTTTCAGCTTTAAAAAAAGGCATGACCAAATTGTTAGCTTTCCTCAATAAGAGTTCCACACTTCATGTGAGTTCAGGTCTGATTGAAACGGTCACTTTCTTTCAAGATTTGTACTACTATAATATTTTCCTATAGGACGTCATACACATTTTAGACTTGTGTGTTGGAAATGGTGTATCATACTGCTGATCCAACAAAGAAAATACTTGGAATACGCTGACCTTCAAAGAGCCAACAGTCATTTGAACACTCGGGATAAATATGTGGAATAACTAAATCTTAACTCTAGATCTACTTACGAGCTTTTCGTTTGCTTTCAACCTCACATCTTGATGCTCCCTGTCTATATACCACCACCTGTTATCACATGGCTGACCATGACCAAGACCATGAGGAGCAGTGGAGAAGCTCAGGGAAAAAACAGTATTACACAGTTAATGGTATGCAGACGATCAACTAATGGGCCACTAACTTGGATGATTTATCGATTAATTCATAGAATGTATTGTCATTTTTACTCAATTAATTAAATTGTTTACACAACATCATCAACATTGTGCTAAGCAGGGCATGAAGTTAACTTTTTTGACCACCAGCCACTGTGGCGGGTGGATTTAAAAATCCACCCGCCACAGTGACTTTTTACCAGCCAGATTTTTTTTTGCCTCATAAAGGTGAAAAACAGGAATTACTGTGTCTCTCTGATCCTATCCTTCGTAGCCTGTGTATTAAGAGAAAACATAATAATTTATTGAATTAATCAAATTTGAACATACAGTAGGCCAATGTGTCAGTGGCTTGTTGATCTTTACATTGTTAGTTAATTTTCTATCCTGGTCTGGGACACATTCATACGGTTTGAGTAGCTACTTATTGGACTTTAACTTATCATTGCACTTACAATAATGAGCGTAGCTGTCCTCAATTTAGGTTATTATGTACGTCTCATCTCCGTTTTTTCCTGCATTCACCGTGTGATTGTGTCCGTGTATCCATGTGTGTGTGTGTGTGTGTGCGCGCATCGCGGGGGAAATGGAGCAACAGCCCAGGACAGGATTGAAACGGCAGCAGCTTTCAGCGACATTAGAGTGAAACATCGCTACAGCGTAAATTGATGTTAAAATTTCTACCGGTTGGCAGGACAGCATGAAATGTTTTGCACGGTCTGTCGTTGTACGTTTTGTTGGTAAATGTGAAATGTTCGAGTCACACACGTCTTGTCTTCATTATCAGAAACAAGGAAATGAATTTGACCCGTTCTCACTACCACTTGGTCAGTGGCTGCACGTGGGACTGCTGGGATTGTCGCCAGTAATGCAAATGCGATAGGGGGCCCCAGCTGTCAATCAATGTCTTCCAGTGATGCAGGCCCCTGATTGGTCTGGGCCCGTAAGCAACCGCGTACCCTGCTTACCAATAGTTGCGCCTCTGAATCACTCAATTCTCATTGGCTACCTGCCAATGTGACAGTGTTACCCGCCAATTGCAAAATTCACCCAAATTTGGCGGGTGGGCGGGTGGGCGGGTGTTAATTTCATGCCCTGGTGCTAAGTATACAACATAAGCTAGTAATACGTAGTGATGGCCAAATGAATCTTCATGAATCATTGTCTTTATTTTCTAAGCCCACTAGATGGCGCTCTCTGCTCAACAAAGTTTTGAAAGCACACTGAATTTAGTCTTTTTCTTCAAACCAAAAGCACCATCTAGTGGGCTCATAAAATAAATAAAATGATTTGCTTCATTTGGCCATCACTAGTAATAGGGGACTCCTTTACCCTCATGATTAAGACTAGCATAAACAGCCACTGTGTACTATCTACCCAGGGCCAGAGTTCCCGACATCTTTCTGATGTTTAACAATGACATATCAGTGCAATGATGGTTTACAGGCGCAAGTGATGAATTAGTGGTAGGACGCTGTCTATAAAGAGTTAGAGTTGTGTGTAATGACAGCTGTTCTGGTGCTGTTGGAGCGCGTTGTCGTTCCTCTCACTGACATGTCTAACAAGCGGTTAGACAAGTATCCATATCCATCTCCATGACAACTCAGCAACTCCATGGACTGATCAGATGGAGAAGAATGCTCCACAAAAAGCTAGTGAGTGAACCAAGATTGTTCTATTAAGCCAGACTTTAGTGTAGCGTTTTCCTTCTCTAAAGCCTGTATTTAAGGTCACACTCTACTCTAAGGTTAAAAGAGAAATGATATATTATCCACTCGTAGTTTAGTTTGTGTGTCATTCATCTAGGCGTTTCTTTTCTTTCGAATGCACCTGCTGAGCTTCAAGGAGGAAAGCTTACAATGATAGAAGACCTTTTAGAGAAGAACAGTAGAGAAATGTAGAAATAGTCCTTTAACTTATGATTTGTCCATTGATGCTCACACTGCTGAGAGCTTCGCTGGAGGCCTGTCTCATCAGGTGAGGGAAGAGACGGCTCTTCATGCTCGACTGCTGCGACTGGCCAACGCTGCCTCGTCCATGTCTTGCTCTCCTGTGTCCTTCATCACCCTCGTCCTCTTCGTCACTACTGGCCATATTGCTGTTGACATCTGAATCCAGATCAGTGGCTTTGAGTGTGGGACAGTCTGTGGAATACTCAATCTCCTCAACACATGGAGGCTCATCATCTTCAAAACAGCTACATGAGAGAAGAGGAGAGTTATGTTACGTTAAGTAGTGCTCACTAAAACATGCTGTGTGAATACTCAGAAGAGTGAAGAGTTATTTATTCCATGTAGACATCCATTAGCAGTTTCCTTGTTTCTTTCTTGGCGTGTCATGTCAGACAACACTTTCTGACACTCTGCATCCTGTTTCTCCTGTTTGTATTCTTTGTGTTTAATGGCTCCCACTTTGAAAACAAATAATTGAAAGGAAGAGGAAAGACATTTCACTTACAGTGTTAATTGTCTGGAATGTGTAAGACTTAGATATTGACTATGACATGCATGTTGAAGTGAGATAGCACACATGCTGTTGGCTCACTGGTCTAGGGGTATGATTCTGCCTTCAAATCTCCGACAAGTCCTCAGAGGTGAAAACTTGCCCGTCTTATGTGATGCTCTTTCAAGCAGGTCTTTGTCTCCTGCCGACATTTTGACATGCCATAGTAGAAAAGGGGTAACGGGTGTAAACATGTGTAAATAATAAAACGAATGATGGCTGACATCCATTTAGCTGCTTGAGTTTCAGGCTCCTGGTGTTGTTCATGCTGGTTGGCTGTCACACTGTCATTACCTACTGGGACATTTTCCTGTTATGACATTTGTGCTTCCAGTAAAACAACAGTCTACAGCCATGCTAGCAACTCTGTTAGGCTGGACAGACATTGGGATTCTTTTTAAGCTAAATGCTAACGTCAGCGTGCTAACAATGCTCACAATAACAATGTTGACATGGCAGGTTGAATAGTTCTTTCAATAATTAAGAATCCATTTGACTTTTCTCAGGGAATGAGCAGTACCTCCTGCTGCAGTAGTTCAAACATTAACTGAAATCTCATTAAGTCAAAATAATGTCTCAGTGATTTTTATTATTATAAGAAAAGACAACTTTCTGAAGGGGCCTGTAGGTGTACATTGCCTGCTGAGCTGGCAGGCTGAGCCCCCACAACATCAAACCACAAAATAGCAAACATCCCTTTTGGGTACTGGTTATTTCTCAGAGGAAAACAGGGCATATGACTTACAGAACACATCTTCATGGTCTAGCAGAAGACAAACATACAGTTCAACTGCAGTTGGACTTTAAATGTTGCCTCATAGCAGCTGTATGAAACTATCATAAACTATACCACTGGTTTCAGTTCAGTTCAGTCACTTTATTATCCCAAACGGGAAACTTGATATGCAGTCAGGAGTGAAAGATAAAAAATAATAAAAAGAAACACATTCAAGCAACATACAAATAGACAGGACAACAATATAAAAGCATGAGTACAACAAGATTTCCTGTATGTAATACACACAACACCATTTATCACCACTGGAGCAATCTCTAAAAACAAAAAGGAAAGAAAATACTGCATTACATGTGCAAATTAAGTTGAGTTATTGCACATTTTGTCCCTGATGTTCAGGTTACCATACCAAGCAATCATGGCAAAGGTAAGAACATATTCAATAAAAGACTTATAAAATAAGGACAACATTTTCCTATCTACATTAAAAGTGTTTAACTTCCTAAGGAAGTACAAATGTTGCTGTTCCTTCTTACAGACTGCATCACAATTCAAACTTCAGGTTTTTATCGATAACGGTTCCCAGATACTTGTACTGTTCAACAAACTCAATTCCAATTCTCTTAATAAAAGTCTTAGATGGTGGGAGGGATCCTTTCCTAAAATCAATGACCATATCTTTGTTTTTTGTGGTGTTTAATTGGAGAAAGGCCTCACCACACCATTGTACAAACTCATCCACCACTGGCCCATGCTCAGATTCATCTTTACGGAGCAGGTTAATGATGACCGTTTCATCAGCAAACTTCCGAATGTGCCTGTTCCCATGCTGGCTCCTACAGTCATCGGTGTAAAGAATGTACAGCAGCGGGGACAGGACACAGCCCTGAGGAGAGCCAGTGGAAGAGGAGCGCTGTTCTGACAGAGAGCCATTTACCCTTACCCTCTGAGACCTACATGTTAAAAAATCTACAATCCAGCTGACAAAATGTACATCAAGATTAAAATAGGTACGCAGTCCATCCATCCATCCATCGTCGTCCGCTTATCCGTGGTCGGGTCGCGGGGGGAGCAGCTCCAGCAGGGGACCCCAAACTTCCCTTTTCCCGAGCCACATTAACCAGCTCTGACTGGGGGATCCCGAGGCGTTCCCAGGCCAGGTTGGAGATGTAATCCCTCCACCTAGTCCTGGGTCTTCCCCGAGGCCTCCTCCCAGCTGGACGTGCCTGGAACACCTCCCTAGGGAGGCGCCCAGGGGGCATCCTTACCAGATGCCCGAACCACCTCAACTGGCTCCTTTCGACGTGAAGGAGCAGCGGCTCTACTCCGAGCTCCTCACGGATGACTGAGCTTCTCACCCTATCTCTAAGGGAGACGCCAGCCACCCTCCTGAGGAAACCCATTTCGGCCGCTTGTACCCTGGATCTCGTTCTTTCGGTCATGACCCAACCTTCATGACCATAGGTGAGGGTAGGAACGAAAACTGACCGGTAGATCGAGAGCTTTGCCTTCTGGCTCAGCTCTCTTTTCGTCACAACGGTGCGATAAACTGAATGTAATACCGCCCACGCTGCGCCGATTCTCCGACCAATCTCCCGCTCCATTGTCCCCTCACTCGCGAACAAGACCCCAAGGTACTTAAACTCCTTCACTTGGGGTAAGGACTCATTCCCTACCTGGAGAAGGCACTCCATCGGTTTCCTGCTGAGAACCATGGACTCAGATTTAGAGGTGCTGATCCTCATCCCAGCCGCTTCACACTCGGCTGCAAACCGATCCAGTGAGTGCTGAAGGTCACAGGCCGATGATGCCATCAGGACCACATCATCTGCAAAGAGCAGCAATGAGATCCCGAGCCCACCGAACTGCAACCCCTCCCTACCACGACTACGCCTCGATATCCTGTCCATAAATACTACGAACAGGATTGGTGACAAAGCGCAGCCCTGGCGGAGGCCAACCCTCACCTGGAACGTGTCCGACTTACTGCCGAGAACCCGAGGTATGCAGTTTCCAAGCTAAATATGTGACTGGATAGTATTAAAAGTTGATGAAAAATCCATAAATAAAAGTCTGGCATGAGTGCCAGGACCTTCCAGGTGCTTATACAGAAAGTTAAGTAAAGTGATTGAGGCATCTTCTACCCCCCCCCCCCCCCCCCCCCCCACACACACACACACACACACCATAGTTATCAGTTCCCTTTTCACCGGCCTTTCAAATGACTTCATGACCAGTGAAGTCAGTGCCACTGGTCTGAGGTCATTTAGCACCTTAGGGGTTCCGCTTTTAGCTGCCGGAACAACAATGGACTCCTTCTATAACTTTGGAACCCTTCGCTGCTCCAGAGACATCCTAAATATATTACAGAACACCTCACAGAGCTGTTCTGAACAGAGCTTAAGCAATCTTCCTGTAATAGAATCAGGCCCCATGCTCTTATTTGTCTGAACTCTCTGAAACTCTGCCTTAACATCATGAGCGTCAAACATCTGGCTCGGTTTTGTGGAAGAGGAAGACTCTCGGCATATTTCTCTGCATTGCTCTGTGAAGTCATGAGTATCAAATCTTAAATAAAAGGAGTTAAGAGCTTCAGCTAGATCTTTGTTGCTATCATAGCCTGCAATACTGACTGGCTTGTTTTCAGTATTATTATGCTGGCACGTTATTTTCCTCATTTCGTGCCACGCTGCCTTCAAGTTGTTGCTGCTTAAATTTTCCTCTAGCTTATTTTCATATTGTAACTTGGCCCTCTTAATTTGCAGTCTGACCTCTATCCTTGCTTCCTTTTTTTCTTTCTCATTACCTTTGAGAAAGGGTTTTAGTATTCTGTTCAATGCATTTTTCAGAGATTTAGTGACCCATGGCTTGTTATTAGGGTACATCTTAACGTACCTTTTAGGAATAACAGTATCCTCACAAAATGTAATATAACTGCATACAGTGTCAGTGAGTTCATCAATATCTTTAGCAGAGTCCTCAAACACAGTCCAATCAGCACAATCAAAGCATTCCTGTAATTTAGAAACAGCATCTTCATTCCAGACCTTGACTTCTTTTGTCTTCACCTTCTCCCTCTTGAGCATTGTACACAGGGGTGAGATAGATGGTGCTGTGGTCAGATGAACCCAATGGGGGTCTAGAATAAGCTTTATATGCTCCTTTTATAGAACCGTAACACAAGTCCAGAATCTTATTTTTTCTAGTTGGCCAGGTGACGTACTGGTAAAGATTTAGGGATATGCTCAATTTACAGTTATTAAAATCCCCCATTACCAAGCATGGGGCATCAGGGGAAAGGGACTGGAGTCTTTGTGTCACTCTGTAGACGGCAGCAGCAATTTGTGCATTTGCTTTTGGGTGTATATACACAACTGTCACAAACTCTAGGGAGAATTCTCTAGGGAGATAAAATGGACGGACAGAGACAGACAATAATTTGATGTCAGATGTGCATATGGACTCCCTGATCGTAACATTATTACACCACTGCTGATTTATATATAAACAGACTCCGCCTCCTTGAGATTTTCCCATGGCATTCACATCCCTGTCCAGCCTGACAGGCGCCCAAAAGCCGCTGATTGCCATTTCCGGGTCCGAGTCTGTAGACGCGAGCCATGTCTCACTGAAGGCCATAATGCAAGCATCTCTGTACTCGTGTAAATAAGTAGTGTTTGCCTGCAACTCGTCAGTCTTGTTCCTGAGTGACTGAACATTTGCGAGGATGATAGAGGGGAGCGGGATGCGCTGCAGTTTCTGATGTTTTAATCTCATACGGACGCCTCCTCTTTTCCCTCGTCTCCTCATTTTAGCTGAGTTTTTACAATCCATCCATGAGACTTGTGCTTAGCAATCTCTGCATTTACATCTTGAATAAGGAGCAGATCCATATGCATGTCCACTCGGTTTGGGTCGTCCAATTGCATCAGAAACTCACGAGAATATTGCCTTAGTGGGTGGCGTGGTTGAGGTTGGAGACTCTGCGCGTGATAGATCCATAGCATCCATAGTACTAAGGGTGCTCTGATCAGGATTTTTGGGGCCGATCACCGATTGCTGGAAGACGTATCGGCCGATACCGATCACCGATCACTTTTATGAACTGAAAATTACGCCATTACGTAACAGTCACACATGTTTAGAGAATGTATGTATGTATAGCTCAAAATCTAAAAAATCTCCTTTCAATCACTGCAGATATTTCTTCAGCACACACACACACACACACACACACACACACACACACACAGAGAGAGACCGACAGACACACACAGACCGACAGACACACACACAGACCGACACACACACACAGTCACACACGGGGAAACAGCTGTTTGAGCGGCGTCGGAGCTGCAAAACTCCGCTCTGCCTTAGCGTTATCTAACTTTGAAAACTCCTCATACTCCTTTCCGTGATTAACCTTCAAATGTCTGATGAGACTGGTGGTGTTGAAATGTCTTTGGAGTTTTCCGCCTCGTGGTATTTCCTCGGTACACACGTTGCTAATCGCTAGTGTATTGTCTTTTTCCCAGATAGCAATGAGTCGGCGGACCACCAGCGGTGCTCCAGAGGCAGTAGAAGCGTCAGAATAGCGTAATCGCAAACACGTTTGCCGGCGCACCACCGGTGGCAGCCGCTTTTTAAAAGCGGTAGCCGCCTTCCTACCGCCTTCGTTCCGCGGTGGCCCACGGGCCAACCGCTGTTCTGCCGCCGTTCAGACACCTTGTAGAACTGCTAGATCGCTGAATGTAGGGAGGCCGCCATTTTAGCTACATGTAGAAAATGTTCTCACGAGTAGTGGGTCATCTGATCGGCCTATCAGATCGACCTTTATGGAGACCACCGTTCAAACTATTTAAAGCCATTATCGGCCGATACCGATCGGTGACCGATCAATCGGAGCACCCTTACATAGTACCACTACTTAAAATATATCCATGACTGCTTACATAAACAGACATAGAACATCTGGAAAATATGCAGCAATAACAATGATGAAAAGCAACTCTTAACACAGAAAACACTCAGACACACCTGCTGCAGGTCACAACATGAGCCGCGCCCAAGGTTTTTACACTGGGTGAAATATTCAGAACCAAAATGGTATGTTTGTATTCCATCCAACTGAAATATTCTACATGTCTGTTACATTATTCTCACATATTTGCCCTGAACTCAACCTGCCATATCTTTGGGCACTTTTGGGATCTCTGTTAAACTTAATTGTGTGGGTCTGAACAAAGCTGCATATGTAATGATGCACACCTGAACACATCTAACAATGTGCTGCATAGTTTTTGGATATATTTAATGTTCAGGGTCTGTCCTCACCTTGAGCTCAGCTTCAACCTCTGGGATTGACAGCTGACAGAAAGCCCCAGTAGCAAGTAATCTGATTACACACACACACACACACACACACACACACACACACACACACACACACACACACACACACACACACACACACGGATGCTGGGAGAGCATGTAGACACACTGGGACTCTGTTGGGACAGAGAGGATGTGACACGCACACTGATCTTCATCTTACCGTGAGAGAGACAGAGGAAGAGAGAGGGAGAAAACAGAGAATGGAAGGAAGGAAGGAAACAGGGATGCAGAGAAAGGGGGGGAAGAGAAAAAGGAAGAGAGGAGAGAGACTGACTGAGCAGGAGTGAAAGAGACAGAAGGGACAGAGAGTGTATGTCTAGCATACTGATGACAGCAACTCATTGTGTGTGTGTGTGTGTGTGTGTGTGTGTGTGTGTGTGTGTGTGTGTGTGTGTGTGTGTGTGTGTGTGTGTGTGTGTGTGTGTGTGTGTGTGTGTGTGTGTGTGTGTGTGTGTGTGTGTGTGTGTGTGTGTTGTGAATGGCAATGAAGCTTGTCTACAGAATGAGTCAGTACAATGCAAATGGTGATTCTCTGAAGGCAGCTTTGTTTACACTCTGATTTAATGGATTGGATTGATATTTTTTTCCATTATTAATTCTTCCTCTGAGCTGTGATATCAGAGCCAGCAGTGTGTATATGCTGTGCCTAGGCTGGAAATGAAGTTACATGGAGAAGAGTGTTCCAGAAAACTTTCCACTGTGTCAATAAATACGTCCTAATTTGATGTTGGTGGTTTAAGATGCCCGGGAGACGCATATCTTTAAGAAACCGTCTCTGGTTTAATTGTTAGTTTAGTTAGTTTGTCTTCAGGTGAGTGTCATGTTTCAAGAGTGTCTGGGCCTAATGGAACACTGCAGGAAGGTCACATTATGTCTCATCCTATGGGGAGCGTGAATATCCACAGAACATTTCAGAGAAAGCAGCCATCCAACAAAACGAAAAGCACACCCCTCACCCTAAAACAAAAAAGCAGCATAGAGATGCCCTTAGAGATGCCAAATTCTACGGACAGACAGCTTTGCTGACCACAAGAGGGTCCATGGCATTATCCACAATTCAATTAAATTGTATTTATGGTGTCAGATCCTAACAGAAGTTATCTCAGGACACAATTTCCACAATAGCAAGCATTTGGTGTGAGTATTGACAGCCTCAAAGCTGGGGTAGGCACTATATTTTTGGCGTCGTTGGGCAAAGATTCCATAAAATTCGTTTAGCATATTGTAATTCAAGTGGTCTGAGAGAAACCTAGACTACTGCACGTAGTCCTGGCTCTGTTTTCAGGCTTTAGAAAATCTAGCCGTCATGGGAGACTTTGGCTTGTCATTTCAGGGAGAGAGAGCAATTGCTGAACTGCAATTGCATTGGCCTTGTGACAAAGAGGGGAGAGCTGCAGGAAGAGGTCTCACTCTACTTCAAATCCTCGCTTTTCTTGTGCATTCTACCCACTGCAGCTTTAACAACCATGGGTCTATCCGAATACCCACGTCTTGGGCACTTTAAGTGCATGTTTAGGCACCACCAGGTAATGTGTGTGTGTCTACATCTGAGGTAATGCTGACCTCTCCTGTATTGCCACTATCAGGCCAACATTTCCACCTACACACAAGGAATATCAAATTCTAATGAGCTTACCACTTAGTATATCAAGCACCTTCCTGCTTGGCAGAGGATGAACCCTTTCCTTTTAAGACTCTCCATAAGCTGTCCTCTGGATGGTATCACCTTATGCTCAGAGGGGTCGTGTGGAGGATTGCATGACCATCACAGTGTTTAAGAGAGAAACATGAATATAAAAGTTGCTGCTTTGTCTATGAATATTGTGTAAAGACTCCAGTGACCTACTCAGTGATAAACGGCAGCACAATGGAATTATAGCAATCATAGTGTGAATCCGGTCATAATACAGTGTTAGTGTTATCTGACAAAGAGCTGCTCGTCTCAAGTATATGTCACTAGCTGAAAGAGAATACGAGGGCACAGCTAACTGTTTTCCACGGAGCACAGCAGGCGTCAGGTCTCCGGCCCTGGCAGTCTGTGGATCATAGTGCTGAGCCAACAGTGTTTGTTCAAAGACAGGGAGAAGATCCTGTGGGTGCAGTGAGAGAGACAGAGAAAGACAGAGATAAGGGCAGACAGTATGTGGTGTAGACAGAAAGATTGTGTATGAGAAAGACAGAAACCCAGAGAGAGAGAGAACGAGAGAGCCTTGACTCCACACTCAGTCCCAGCTATAAGACTTACTGAATATCTCATCCTTTCACAAAGATCTCTTTTAAGACCAGAGCTCAACTCTCCAGAGTTCCTCTGCTACAAACAGCAAGATATAGTTCTATCATAATATGGGTGTAATATCTGTCCAGAGGTATGGGAACAGATTCTAAACAGACGATGGCATGAAAACCAAATGCAGCACAGAGAAAGCAGACAGAGTGTTGTAAGTATGATGTGACCTAGGTAGTTTCTTGCGCTGGAATATGTACTACGCTATTAAAGAAATTGTTCTTGATAAATATGGATATGATCTATGCTTGGTGTGTTTTGGTTGTCTGTCCCTCACACACATCTGTTTTATCCACGGCAGCTCAAACACACACACACACACACACACACGCACACAGAGAGCCATATAATAACACTGTATATAACTGTGTATATAACACACACTAGAGAGCGAGGTGCAGGAGTCCAGCAAAGCAGACTATAGGTTGTGTGTGATGACAAAAAATGGGAACTATGAAAGAGAATAGCCCTTTATCACAGGGGACAGAAAGAGAGACAGACATCTAAGTCACAGGCAATAAATGCTGCAAGGATAGCATTTAAAGATCCGTGAACGACAAGAAATCAGTGATGGATCATCTTTCATTCACATTTAAGATGACATTTTATGAAAAATATTGCTTAACTGCTCTGACAGCATGTAGCACACCTAGACCAAGTCATGTTAGACAAGGGACACAGGAGGAAGAATAGAGCCAACCAGAAAGGAAAAAAATGAATGAAGGGTAGACATAATATGAGAAAAATGCAAACATGGACACAAAGACTAAAGCAGACAAACACAGGTAATATGTCAGAATGGATGAAAAGAAAGACAGAATGACATTCGAGGCGAGTGAAAGGATAAAGAGATAGAGAAACAATGACTCCAATAAATAGATGAAATTAAACAAGAAACACGAAACACATGACAGATAGTGTGTGTTGAGGTGAGCGTTGTGCTGTCACAGTTCTCTGGGGAGATTGAACAACTGTGTGAGAATCAGTGCCATTCAGCTCCACTTTAGAAAGAACACATCAATCACTGCAAACACTCTTACTTGTGAGACTTGTGGTCCAGGATGTTGTGGTCCACGTCGATGTGGTTGATTTTTCTGCTGTAGAGAGCCTTCATGTCTTTGGTCAGAGACAGCAGGCTGTGGCAGAACTTTACACCCATCTCCTGAAGCTCCCTGGTTCCTATCTGCAGGCCCTGCACACACACGCACGCACGCACACAGACACACACACACACACACACACACACACACACACACACACACACACACACACACACACACACACAAACACACAAACACACACACAAACACACACACACACTCACTTGTTTCTTGTCTAAGATTGCAGCAGGCTTAGATGTATGACTTGCTATTCAGGCAATGTTACAGTAATGTAACTGGACTCCCAAACAGTGAAGTGCAGTGAACACTTTGAAAGTCATCACTTGTTTCACAAGACATTACGATTTTGCCAAATTATGACACCAGGTTGTAATTTATAGGTTCTATTAATATTAGTTCAACTAACTATTATTTCTCTTGTCTGCCATTTCACTTTCACGGGATGGAGAGGAGATGAAATCAATTCCCTCTCATTGAAAAGCTACTTCTATTTGATTCCACCAAAAAAAAATTTGTATCAACCACCACCTCACAGAGGGCACATGTACATCAACTGTATTTGCTGAATAAACAGTAGGTAAGGGGAATGCTCTTCTGATGCAAATCCCTCACCTCTCCTTCCCTCATTTCTTCTTTCCTCCCCAAAATACTCTTCCTGAGATGAAAATGATCAATCCTTCTCGCCAGTAAAATATCAAGCAATTATGCCATTTTGTCCTCATTTTGACACATTTAAAGTGACATTCAGCAAGCGGCTCACACTTCGGTGTGTCCTCACTGGAGAGATGCAAAGCATGCAAAATGTGTTGATGGAAAAATGGGATGGAAAAACACTTTAAACAGTGTCTTCAAAGGTCAGCTCACAATGCCAGCACATATTGTCAAACATCACACATTCCTGTCTGGCCTGCTAGCTACAGGGACTACTTATTAATATATCAGTCTGTCCATCAGTCTGTCCGTCAGTCTGTCCATCAGTCTGTCATCAGTCTGTCCGTCAGTCTGTCATCAGTCTGTCATCAGTCTGTCATCAGTCTGTCCGTCAGTCTGTCATCAGTCTGTCATCAGTCTGTCCATCAGTCTGTCTGTCAGTCTGTCATCAGTCTGTCCGTCAGTCTGTCCGTCAGTCTGTCATCAGTCTGTCATCAGTCTGTGCGTCAGTCTGTCCATCAGTCTGTCCGTCAGTCTGTCATCAGTCTGTCCGTCAGTCTGTCATCAGTCTGTCCGTCAGTCTGTCCGTCAGTCTGTCGTCAGTCTGTCATCAGTCTGTCCATTAGTCTGTCATCAGTCTGTCATCAGTCTGTCATCAGTCTGTCCATCAGTCTGTCCATTAGTCTGTCATCAGTCTGTCATCAGTCTGTCCGTCAGTCTGTCATCAGTCTGTCATCAGTCTGTCATCAGTCTGTCCGTCAGTCTGTCATCAGTCTGTCATCAGTCTGTCATCAGTCTGTCCGTCAGTCTGTCATCAGTCTGTCATCAGTCTGTCCGTCAGTCTGTCACCAGTCTGTCATCAGTCTGTCATCAGTCTGTCCGTCAGTTTGTCATCAGTCTGTCATCAGTCTGTCCGTCAGTCTGTCATCAGTCTGTCATCAGTCTGTCCGTCAGTCTGTCATCAGTCTGTCCGTCAGTCTGTCCGTCAGTCTGTCCATTAGTCTGTCCGTCAGTCTGTCATCAGTCTGTCATCAGTCTGTCCGTCAGTCTGTCATCAGTCTGTCATCAGTCTGTCCGTCAGTCTGTCATCAGTCTGTCCGTCAGTCTGTCCGTCAGTCTGTCCATTAGTCTGTCCGTCAGTCTGTCAGTCTGTCCGTCAGTCTGTCCATCAAACACATTTGATCCAGTGTAATGTAACAAAGTACAAATACTTCACTATTGTACTTAAGTAGGATTTTGACATATCGGTACTTTACTTCGTTATTTATATTTCTGGAAACTTTTATTTTACATTTCCTCTAAACATCTTAGTTACTCGTTACTACAAAATAAAATCTGAAGGAATTTGTTACACTGGAAGAAAGCAGGTTTGGTGAGTCATTGCTCCTAAATTGCCAAGATACTGCACGCTCCATTCCAGTTGGTGACCTAATGCCTGTTTGCTTGTTGCCAAGCGGCAAAAAAAAAAAACCTAGGCCAAAACTAAAGAAGAAGAGGAGGAAGCATAATGACTGACAGTGTCATGGAAGCACCTGGTGCAGGCTCTGCTGCCATGGTAACAGACGATGACCACCCCGACAACAGTGGTGATGAAGATAACGTTACACACCTTTAGCCATATAGTTTATAATCAAAGTTTTTTTTTTACTTTCACTTCTAATACTTAAAGGAGAACTCCGGCCAATTTTTACGTTGATCTTGCTAAATATAACTATATGAGACCTGTCTATAGCAAAAACAGTTAGCGCAATAGTAGCTACCTAGACGAAGTTGCTGCAGCTAATGCCCACCGCTCCCACTTAGCTAAACGGCAGTTATGGGGGCATAAATGAAATAGTGCCTTTGTGTATCTTAACAGACACCAAATGCAATTAAAATGTCAGTGTAACATGCACAGGGCCCTTACATGACAACAAGATGCATTTTCAACATTCACCTACTCTGTTAGCTGCTAGCTAGCTAGCTAGCTGTTGTCTGGAACGAGAGTGTTCAGTCAGGCTTCAGTAATAATCATCATAAAGCTGTCCCGTGTGTATGTGTAGCATATATATGGATATATATGATATATATCCATTTTGTGTGTGATCCATCTGACGTCAGAGAGTAATATTGTCTGCCGACAACAATCACAAGAGCGCCCGCTGGTCTGGAGGATGTCCTCCGGAGGACTGGTGATGCCTTTGCGGCACAACACCCACACGAACATCACTGCTTCATCTGCCTGTTGCCCCTCTGTCTGTCTGTCTGGTTCTTTCCAACTCGTGAGTCCAGTTCTTCGTCTGTATACTTGTGTTCGAATAAATAAGGACGACCATCAAACTCAAAAGCCTCTTCCATATGTTCAATATCTTCGATATTCTCCATAGTTACGTTACTCCAAGCTTCTTCCCTTGTGAACATCTCCGCTCTTCACGCTACACTGTAGCTCCTCCACCTACACTGTTATTTATCTAGCTACAACTGAATTCACACGAGACGTCAGCACGAGACTGCCGCTAGCCGTCTGTTAAATGTTTTACTGAACAAGGCACAGGCATAATTCTGCCCGTTTCCATGTAGTTACATAGTCAATAATATGCTCATAACCACTACAGCGCACAATTACCTATTTTTGAGGGGAAATAAAGCAAAAAAAAAATCGCCGCGAATGCATCACCGGTCCTCCGGAGGACAGCCACAACTAGCGGGCGCTCTCGCGATTGTTGTTGGCGCGGCAAGCGAGGACTGCGGGCAGGAAGCAGAAGCACGGCCGCCGGTCGGAAACTACCACAACGATCCCCACAGCAGAGAATACTACAACCCCAAATCAGAAAAAGTTGGGACAGTATGGAAAACACAAATAAAAAAGTAGTGATTTCTAAATGTACTTTGACTTGTATTTCATTGCAGACAATACAACAATACAATTTAATGTGTTCCTCATGATTTTTATTGTTTTTGTTTAAAAAAAAAAATCCTATTTTGGTTCTTGCAACACATTTCAAAAAAATTGGAACAGTAAAGCATTTACCACTTTGTAATGTTGCCATTCCTTTTCACAACACTTAAGAGACGTTTAGGGACTGAAGACACCAAGTGATGAAGTGTTTCAGGTGTAATTTTGTCCCATTCTTGCTGCAAACAAGTCTTAAGGTGGGCAACAGTACGGGGCCTTCGTTGTTGCATTTTGCGCTTCAAAATGCGCCACACATTCTCTATTGGAGACAGGTTGGGACTGCAGGCAGGCCAGTTAAGTACCCGTATCCTCTTCCTCCGCAGCCAGGACTTTGTAATGTGTGCAGAATGTGGTTTTGCATTATCTTGTTGAAATATGCATGGACGTCCCTGGAACAGATGTCTTCTTGGAGGCAGCATATTGTGCTCCAAAATCTCTATGTACTTTTCAGCATTAATGGTGCCATCACAGAAGTGCAAGTTACCTTTGCCAAGGGCACTGCCACAACCCCATACCATGACAGACCCTGGCTTTTGGACTTGTTGCTGGTAACAGTCTGGATGATCCTTTTCTTCTTTGGTCCGGAGCACACAGCGTCCATTTCTCCCCAAAAATACCTGAAATACTAATTCATGTGACCACAGTACACGTTTCCACTGTGTGATGGTCCGCCGCAGATGCCTCCGAGCCCAGAGAAGTTGACGCCGCTTCTGGACACTGTTAACATAGGGATTCCTTTTGGACAGTACAGTTTTAACTGGCATTTGTGGCTGTAACTACGTATTGTGATATTTGACAAAGGTTTGCCAAAGTAGTCCTGAGCCCATGTGGTGATATCGCTTATAGATGAATGACGATTCTTGATGCAGTGCCGCCTGAGGGATCGGAGATCACGGTTGTTCAGTTTAGGCTTGCGCCCTTGTCCAGTGTTAATTTCGTTGACGAAGACTATGACGAAAAATATTCGTCAACGAACCTTTTTCACGGACGAAAACTAAATAAAAACTAAATAAAAAGTCAGAATGATGACGAAGACTGTGACGAAATATAACTGACACTTTAGTCAACGAATAAAAATGAGACGAAAATGTTAGGGCGGGCCGAATGGAGAAGAGATCCAATCAGAACTACTCTTTTTGTGGGACAAGTTGGGAAGAGATCCAATCAGAGCGAATCTTTGAGGGTAGGTTGATCTATGCAGAAACAGCGGAGCCTTTTTAAAAAGCCGCGGCAAATGCAGGTGCAACAGCTAGCTAAACAAACGCAGCAGCAGCAGTTACACAGGAGCTCTCATGAACAACAGACATGTCAGAGCTAGGTCTAGGACGAAAACGAAGAATTGACATCTGGTCACACTTCACATATGACAACAAGACCGCCTGTAAACCGTGTGAAGCAAAAATCGCTGGGAAAAAAACCACCAACTTCAAGCGACATTTACAGACGACTCATCCAGAAATACACGCGAAGGTAAGCATACACGCTAAGGTTATTTTATCAGATAAACCACCGTGTTTCTGCTAGACTTGGAATAAAATAGAAGCTAAAGGAAACCACCTCTGAACTGTATTGCTTATACGATTGTCTCGCTGAATTAATGAGTATAAATATTCAATCTCCTCAAATTGAAGAATCGTGTGTGTGTGTGTGTGTGTGTGTGCGTGCGTGCGTGCGTGCGTGCGTGCGTGCGTGCGTGCGTGCGTGCGTGCGTGCGTGCGTGTGTGTGTGTGTGTGTGTGGAGATTGGGCAAGAAACTAGACTAAGACTAAAAGGCTAAAGACTAGACTAAGACTAAAACTCTTATGATATTTAGTCGACTAAAACTAGACTAAGACTAAAAGATTTCAGATGACTAAAATAAGACTAAAACTAAATGGTGTGTTATTCAAAAGACTAAGACTAAGACTAAATCAGAATTTGCTGTCAAAATTAACACTGCCCTTGTCCTTTAGGCACTGAAATTCCTCCTCATTCCTTGAATCTTTTAATTATGTTATCCACTGTTGAAGGTGAAATAAGCAAATGTCTTCCTATCTTTCTTTGAGGAACATTGTTTTTAAACATTTCAATAATTTTCTCACGTATTTGTTGGCAAACTGGCGATCCTCAGCCCGTCTTTGCTCCTAAAGGACTAGACCTTTCTTGGATGCTGCTTTTGTACCAAATCATAATTACAATCACCTGTTGACATCACCTGTTTCAAATCACATCATTATTTAACCAATTTACCTGATTACTAGCCCTTAATTGCTCCTGTCCTAACCCTTTTTGGAATGTGTTGCAGGTCTGAATGACAGGAAAGGATGTATATTTACAAATTAAATTAAGTTGACCAGACAAAACATTTTGTGTTCACATTGTCTGCAATGAAATACAAGTCAAAGTACATTTAGAAATCACTACTTTCTTTTTTTATTTGTGTTTTTCATACTGTCCCAACTTTTTCTGATTTGGGGTTGTACTCTCCAACGCCAGATGGATCGCACACAAAATGGATATATATCATATATATGCTACAAATACACACGGGACTGCTGCATGATGATTATTACTGAAGCCTGACTGAACACTCTCTCGTCCCAGACGACAGCTAGCTAGCTAGCAGCTAACAGGGTAGGTGTATGTTGAAAATGCATCTTGTTGTCATGTAAGGGCCCTGTTCATGTTACACAGACATTTTAATTCCATTTTGTGTCTGTTAAGATACACAAAGGCACTATTTCATTTATGCCCCCATAACTGCCGTTTAGCTAAGTGGGAGCGGTGGGCATTAGCTGCAGCAGCTCCGTCTAAGTAGCTGCTGTTGCGCTAATTGTTTTTGCTATAGACAGGTCTCGCATAGTTATATTTAGCAAGATTAACATAAAAATTGGCCGGAGTTCTCCTTTAAGTACATTTAATATCAGAAAATTACTTTTGATACTCAAGTACAGTAAATATCAGATACTTTAAGACTTTTACTCAAGTAGTATTCTAAAAGGAGACTTTAACTTCTACCAAAGTCATTTTCTGGTATACTTGTACTTTTACTCAAGTATTGCTTTCAAGTACTTTATACAAGAGTGTTTTGATCAGAATAAGTTTGTCTAACCCAGAGGTTTGTTTCCAGCCTGAGTGATCGTCTGACTGCTCCTGTCTTTTGATCCGTCTGACGCCTTTTTAGTTAGTTAGTTAGTTAATCACAATTAATAAACACTAATTTGGAATTATGGCCTGAACTCAAAACCCACACAAAGCTTTATAAAAACCAGAATTATCTTCACCATACCTAGAGATTGGCATGGTTTTATGTCGGTTAGCCTAATAGCTGGTTTGATTTCCATTGAGAGATGATTTTATGGAAAGTACCCAATGTTAATCTCTAGGTATGGTGAAGGGTATGTGATGATGTGGGGCTATTTTAATTCCAAAGGCCAAGGAAACTTTATCAGGATGCATAGTATCCTGGATCCATGAAATAACTGGCCTTTAAAAATAAAAATCTCCCTGCCTCTATGGGAATTTAACATAGGGGTGTACTCACTTTTGTTGCCAGCGTTTTAGACATTAATGGCTATGTGTTGAGTTATTTTGAGGGGACAGCACATTTACACTGTTATACAAGCTGTACACTTAATACTTTACATTGTAGCAAAGTGTAATTTCTTCAGTCTTGTCCCATTAAAAGATATAATGAAATATTTACTAAAATGTGAGGGGGTGTATGCTGTGTGTTTATTCTGATGTGTCTACATGCTGTAAGGCATCATTCGCTGTAAGCCTGACATTCATGTTGCTCTTTTTCACTCATAATTATGATCATACTGTTATTAGCAGCTGGGCCATAATTATTCTGTGCTTTTGCACTTCCACTATAAAGTGCTAAAAGCTCTTTATAGCTCGGGTTTATTGGCTCCATAAATAAAGGTTAGAAAACTGGTGACTGGAGGCTGAGTGATCAACCTGGGACTTAATTACACACAGAGAGAGAGAGAGAAAATGATGTTTGGTGAATGACCCACACATCCTGTTGCAGAAAATGCAGGTCGATGTGGGACACAGAGCAATAGACTTACTTAGGATTCGCATCTCATTCTTAAAGTGTTTGTCCTTATTTATTAAAGGAAAATCTAGTCAAAGGAGATGAAAGGCTTTACTAAAATGTCTTACATTGATTTTTAATATCTCATTCAATCACTGATCTTTATCTAAAGCTAAACACATCAGGCTATTAACCTTTAAATATGTGCAGCCTTGTGCGGAATGAATACACGCCTGCAGTCCCGAAGGCACAGTTCAGGAGCAGAAACACTTTGAGCACCAAACATTACCAGAGCCAGGCACAGCAGGACTTCAGGACTCATTGAGTGGTATTATTTGCAAATCACATGAACTGTGCTCATTTACATCTGTAGTCTTCCCCTCCTCCACCCCATGGCCCCACCACTTGTGGGAGGAACCGCTGGGGTCAGTTGCACTACCACTCGTGAAGGTCAGGGGCCTTGACAGACCAGATTCTGGAATCAGAGGCTGGCTCTGGGGATGTGAGACGTCACCTCTTTGTGGGGGAAGGAGCTGGAACTTGTGCGGGAGGTTAAGGGCCGTTTTATGCTTGACGCGTTGGAGGTGACGCGCGCATTCGTGACATCAAAATGACGTAATTTCCGGCCGGCGCGTCCGATTTTCAGCGCGCGAGCACAGGGCGCGCACCAGTCTATTTTTTTCAGCGGCGCCCGACAAACCGGAAACAGAAAGCCTGAACGAGCTCCTGGGAAACCGGATGCCAGGACTCGCCGACTGACTGCAAGTCTCTCTGGTAAACTTACCGGGTTAAGATGAGTTCTTTTTTTGTGAATGAAAGGCTTGATCTGACGAAGTATCTCACTGAATCAAATCGAAGCATTGACGGCACTGTTGCTGCCTGTTCTGCTGTTGTTTATCTTTTTCTTCTTCTTCTAGTCCTTAGAAAGAAAAACATCGGTAGCCTTTGCTCCTTAGCACCACCGCTGTTCAGGAGAAGACTGCAACTAGTGCCGCGACCACCACGCACGAGCATAAATACTCACGGCAGTCCCGTGACGTCACGATTTCCGCACGCACTGTTGAAAGCGCTAGTATATAATGGCCTTAAGTGCTACCAGTTAGATCTGGTGGGGCTTACCTCTATGCACAGTCTGGGTTCTGGAACCATTCTGCTGGACAGGGGTTGGGATCTATTCTTCTCTGGAGTTGCCCAAGGTGTGAGGGTGTGGGGATACTCTCAAGCCCCCGGCTGAGTGCCCCTATGTTGGAGTTTAATAACAGAGCTATTTCACACATGCACACACCTTGTATATTCCCTGGTCGCAGCCATTGTGAGTACTCTCCATGGTATAACTTCTCAGCACGCCTATTTCCCTCCAGACCACCACCCTGGCTGTGGCAGACCGAGACTTTTCCACCTATTCAAATCACAATAGAAATACAGGTAAATGAATAAGCCTATCAATGATATTTAAAACACTGGAGAAAAACAGAGTATCATTCTAATTGGTGTTGTTATTACCAAATAGTTGCAGCTGTTGAAAGAAAAGGCGGGAGCGAGACGATCCAACGTCTTTGGAATGGTCTAGAGAGAGAGACAGAGAGACAACAAGAGAGACAGAGAGAGAGTCTCTCAGCATTTTCTATGTTGCAGAGCTTGCTCTGCACTCCACCGCTGGCTTGGCTGTGTGACTGTGTTTGGTGTGTGTGTGTGTGTGTGTGTGTGTGTGTGTGTGTGTGTGTGTGTGTGTGTGTGTGTGTGTGTGTGTGTGTGTGTGTGTGTGTGTGTGTGTGTGTAAGTGTGTGTGTGTGTGTGTGTGTTACCCTGTATCCAGGGTCCTCCTTCAGTCCCGCAGTGTTAACAACAGAGCCAGACTGCCACAGAGTCTCCTTCACACTGCAGCCGTACAGGAAGACGTTCTTCTTCCTCGAGTGGCCGTGGTAGTCGCAGAACACCTGCGAGAGAAACGGAGCTTTGTAGGGCTGCATTTAACATTGATCATAAAGATTTAAGGTGTCACATGATCTGACAGAATATTTTGTCAGGAATTATTCAGCAATGTGGAAATGATATGCTCTTGGAAAGTTATAATACAGTCTTTGAATCTGGAACCTAACCTGACGAACAATAAAAATACTTTTTACGTTTATCTCACTATCTGTTCATCCATCCATTCATCCATATATATCTATCTACCAAGTTTTATACAGTATCTGTTAACCATCTTATTTAGAAACCTCTTTTTTTAAATTGGCAAAGTGAGCTACACATTTTTAATTCCTCGTAACCAGTTAACTTAACCCCTTTGACATACATGTTATACATCCATTCTTTTGTCTTTTTTTTAACGTAGTGGCTCTCTGTCATTTCAAACATCCTCTGAATATCGTTTGGAAGCAAATTATTTTGTGCTTCGTATATTATCTGTGCAGTTTTAAGATCAACTAGATCACACAATTTTAAAGCGCATAAGTTAATGTGTGTCCATGTACTTGTACTTAAATCCATGCAGATCTGAGCATCACTTTTTTTTAAAGTGCCAACCACCTGGCTGTGAAAAAGTTAACAAGTCCTTTTTAGGGTGCACATGGCTTTCGCTGTATGCCTGTCTGCAGCTTCAGTTGCAGTTAATTACGTAAATTAGGCTGAAAAACAACCTCCTCACTCTAATTTGGAACAATTAAATAAGCCAATCAAGGTCAATTCATTATAGGACTTTCTCATTAAAGCCTCTTCACATCACATTTCAGTTTCAGGAAGACACGTGCAAAAACCCTGCTGCCACACACACACACACACACACACTGCTGGTTCTGTGAGGGAAAACTGAAATAATCAGGCATTCATTTCGCTGTTAAAGACTTTCCCATTGATTTGAAAATATACTTATTGTCAATGTTGCAGCTGGAATCTCATTTATTCTGTGAATGACATAAATAAATCAGGAAGCAGCATCAGAGTGACTGCTGTGATTAGCTCAGATTACAATTAGATGGAAGCTTATTTCTACTCACTTATGAGCTGTTGTTTGGTTTCTTCTTCTGTGGTCAGGGTATGTTTCAGTAAGAGCAACTATAACGTAAGTATAACGTGGAGTAATCTTAGGGAAGTATTGTCTTCATGGTTAAAGGAATTTCAGAATTATAGTGAGATGATCAGATGGATATCAATCTTCAATCATGTCTTTGTGTTTGCTACAGATCTGGAGTCAGACTGTGGTTAGCCTAGCTTAGCATCAAGACTGGAAGCAGGGAAAACAGCTAGCCTGGCTCAGTCCAAAGTCCAGAAAGACAAGTGCCAACACCTCTAAAGCTCACTGATTAACATGGTGTATCCAACTTCTATATCCAATTTCTTGACAAACAAAAGCTTACCTATCCGCCCAGTGCTTCTGTGCTGTGTATCAGGCTGTTCTCATGAACCATTCCTACATATAAACTTAGCACAAAAAGTAAGGAAGATTTGGCAAATTTTTCAGGGGCACAACCCACATACTCAGCGCTGCTGCTCATCCCACAAATGCATGTTCCTTACAAATGGGGCCAAATCTGAAAGGGAACTAAACAGGCTTTCCAACGGTATAAGATTTATTGCCAAAAAGCATTGTTACCACAGAGAAATAATTTACCAAACACAAATTTTCTTACTTTTTGTGCTATGTTTTGTTACGAAAAGTAAAGCCCTGTAATTCGTGGGTATTCCAAGTATTTATTCCTGTCAGCAGCACATTGACTGCTGCTGTATAAGACCCTGAAGATCCTCGTAGGGAGGAGGTCGGGGGGGTTGTTTGGCTTCTAAAACACAGGGCTTTTAAGCCGGGGAGCAGAGTTCATGTCGTGGAAGAAGTTAAGGAGAAAACACAAGACTTTCACCCAGGAAACGGGTGTTCATGTCCTGAAGAAGTTAAGGAGAAAACACAAGACTTTCACCCAGGAAACGGGTGTTCATGTCCCGGGAGTACTATTTAAGGGGGCCACTGTTTTTTCTACTGTCGCCGCAGGATACTCACCTTTTGTCTGCTAAACTCAAAAGTAACGACCTCTGAAACGGCCATCATTTCTAGGTGCTCTCTACCCGGCTCACAGTCAACATTTTCTCTCCTAAACCTGTCATACTGGTCACCATGTGACCAGCCGGCGGTAATTTCGTAGATATCATACGAATTGTTGTGCCTACCTTTTTGTACAATATCATAAAAACCTTTTCATGAGAGTGTGTTGTGTGTTGCCAGCTGTACTCCAGTACAGGTTTTGGTCTCTGTACATTCATGATGGTACCAAACCTCGCTTTGACGACGAGAATTCAGGAAGTGGTGACAAAAACAAAAGGGTTAGGGTTACAAAACACAAAGCTGCCCAACGCCACGGACGTGTCTGTGAATACAGACCATTGCTGTCCTTCAGTATTTCTGAACTTTGAACAGAGCCAGGCTAGCTGTAGCCTGCTTCTAGTCTTTATGCTAAGCTAGGCTTACCATGTCCTGACAGCATCCACATTAACTACAGTAAGCGAAAGTATTTGCTGTGATTTTCCTCTAGTAGTGCATTGACCTTACTTTAAAAGGGACACCACTTCTAGTGGTACACATCAGTGCGCTGTGAAAGAACCGTTTATAATGAGCTCAGTGCAGGTTTGATATACTAAAGTCTCAAAGGGGGCAGGGTGACATGCTGGGGAGATTTCCAAAGTAGCTGGTATGAAGTGACCAGAAGACCAGTAATATCAAGCTAACAAAAGAGCATGCAGAGCTCACCAGTGGAGTCCGACCGATACTGTTGAGGTAGTAGAGGAAGCCCTTGGCATGGTAGATGGTGGGACTGAGGACCGGGTCTGGTTTACTCCACTGGCGGTTCAGATCCTCACTGTTAAGATCACAGCGATTCCTGAGGAGACACAGCAGGGGAGGCTGAGACTGCTTCTGGTCAACCTTTCCAGCCGCAAAGCATCATGGTGTGTTTAGTAACACTTCATAATTACCATCACTAATAAATGGTACATTGATACTTCATTACACTTAAGTTAAAAGTTATTTTACTGTTAATTAAATAGTGTAATGATGATTAATAACTGTCACGTTCTGAATCATTTACATAACTCGAAGTAATGTAACAGATGCACTAAACTTAACTAAGTAGTTCTTAAGCCTCAATCTAACCAAACAGTGACTGTCTTTCAACGATATTGACGTGTTTCAAACCACGACCATTACCTACTCTGGTTTTGATATGAGGACAGAAAATGCTCCTGTGGGTCGTATTAGAGGGGAGGAACAAATGACCGACATCACTGTATGGTTTGGGGGACTGGCTGGCTGTTACTACACAGTAGCTAATGAGGATCTGAATAAACAGACCAAACTGCCATACAGGAGACCGATGGGGACACCAGGGTGTGAGTCCATTCCTAGGTAAGACCCTGATGCTCCACTGCAGTGTAAGTAACAGTGATCAATGTATTTCAGAACGGTATATGTGTGTGTGTGTGTGTGTGTGTGTGTGTGTGTGTGTGTGTGTGTGTGTGTGTGTGTGTGTGTGTGTGTGTGTGTGTGTGTGTGTGTGTGTGTGTGTGTGTGTTTGTGTGTGTGTGTGTGTGTGTGTGTGTGTGTGATGTGTGACAGAGCACCCCCAATCTTCCTCCTCAGAGAATCTGACTTCTCATGTGAAACAGCATTCTGCTTGCATTTATTGTGTGTGTGTGTGTGCGTGCGTGCGTGCGTGCGTGCGTGCGTGCGTGTGTGCGTGCATGTTTGTGTGTGTGTGTCTAATGTATCGGCCTGCCAAAGCTATCTTCTCTCTGAGGTTTGTGTCACATTACAGAATAAGAATTCTCAATTCTCACAGCTCACATTCAGAGCCATAGTTTGCTCACTGCAGGTTTAAACAGGAGACACAATACACAACTAGAAAAGATGAGTGTGTAAAGGATATGTGCACACACACTTGTTGGATATGTGTACGTGCATATAGACATGTATATTATATATTATACGTGTGTGTGTGTGTGTGTGTGTGTGTGTGTGTGTGTGTGTGTGTGTGTGTGTGTGTGTGTGTATATGTGTGTTAGTAAGCTTGACTGCGCTGAGCTAAGTGTAATCAATCAAAGCGAATGAGCTGTAAAACTATTCAAACCAAGTGAAGTTAAATGAATGACTCCCACACAAGAAATAAATAACCGAGCTATTAACCAACAAAGTAAAGAGTCCTGAACGTGAAACAACATTCATTTTAATTGCTAATTTTACAATGCCCCTTAATGAGTCAGTGAGCGTGAAAAACCTAAAAGCTACTACATCGGCTTCTGAGCCTTCCTTCTTGAATGCACAACATGTTCAGGATTAGGAACTGCTGATTTACTCAGCAGTTCCTGCCGCTTTGTATATTTGCCTGAAAATGAAGTCATAGGGTCTGGTTTTTGTTGTCAGTAGGGATGGACAACATGACCTAAAATCAAAATCACGGTTAATTGAACATTTTCGTCGATTCCGATTAATTAATAATTATTTTATTTTTCTTTGTTTTTTTGCCCTCGTAGTTCCAACCCGTTCTCACTCCGAACTCATAAAATACAGACGTTTGGACAGCGGCTGTCAGCGTCAGACGCGACACAAAAGGCGCCGTTCAGCGTGTTTGTAGAACGCACCAGGGAGAGCAGCAGCTACACGGAGTTTGAAGATGACGTAGCACTAAGAGCGACAATGGTAGCAAGTAGTATGAAAGGCCGAAAATCCGCATAGGGAGGTTGGTTGGGGGGGTGGATGGATCAAACAACACAGGACTTTCACTCAGGAGACCGGGGATCGTGTCCCGTGTATCACGTTTCCTAAACCCAACCGCCGCTTTCTTCCTTTCCTAAACCCAACCGTCCGTTCTTCTTTTCCTAAACCCAAAATCGATAATTATTTATTTTAGGTAGGCAGTGTGCAAGCTCTAACCTGTTAACATGGGAGCCAAAATAAAAACGGACATGCCACGCAGCTGACACGTTCACGCCACGCAGGCAGTGTGGAGGAAGCCTTAGGTCTTTGTCACGCTCACATAATAGAACAATGGGGTGAGTTACAGATCACTCCCTCGGAAATAAATCCCAGTAAACCTTGTCTTTCTCTTCCGCTCTGCAGGGTCTTCCGGGGCGAGGTATGTGGCATGCGCTTGTTATAGCATTACATTTTGTTTTTTTAAATGTCATTAAGTTTTCTAAATGTATTCCAGACCGATGTGCCCGTGCTTTGTGCGTCAAAGTTAGGACGACTCATGGAGGTCCAGCGTGAGTGTCTGCATGGGGCCAAGAGTTTGTAAAATTATTATTCAACAACATTCATTTTTTTATTTATCGTAATTCAATTGTGTTGCATGTGTTTTTACTGATTTTTTAATACATTATATTTATATTCTTGAATCTATGTCTGTGAGTCTTGATTGTGGACCTGCCTGTGTTTGAAGGAACCCCTGGTTAAAAGAATAAGATTTGGTACTCTTTGGGTGAAAGTCCCAAGGCGGCGTTGTCAGTATTTTACCGGTAATATAATTAGCCGACACCTCTTCAGTGTCCTGTTACATTATGTTATTCTGAACAACCCTAACCAAACTGACCACAGGGTAAAACATATGTCCTTTTCAGCAGTGATTTGTAAACAGTCTGAGATGATTAAGGATGATGTGTTCCTGCCGGCATCAGATCATAAAAGGCTTCTATGTGTTGTTCTGGAGGGCAATGATAAACTTGTTGACACGTTACCAGCAGCTTCAGTCCTCCCTCAGAGTCTGTCGACACCAGATATTCAAAGGAACGACACCACTGGGCACTAGAAGCATTTTGAGAGAACAGCCCAACACAAAATCTATGAAGTTATTAGATCATGGAGAACTTGTCCAATGGGAAATGTTCCCCAAAACTTGGTCTACTCCTTTAAGGCTGTATTGACTTCTCCTGACCATGTTCAGAGCAGTTTCTTCAGTCTTATCTGTGTCTGCCTTTCTTTTTTAACTCTGTTTCCCTCTCTGTCTTGCTCTAATCTCTTTCACCCTCTCTCTCACTCTCTCTCTCTCTCCCTCTCTCTCTCTCTCTCCCTCTCTAGGTCTCTCACCCTGTAACGTGCCTCCCATCCTCAGCTCTGTCCCAGGGCTGCAAACACACAGAAACACAGGGATCTAACACCGTTAAAAGTCTTTGTAAACTTATTTTCCACAACATTTGCTCCCCTCTACCCAGCACTGCAGCTGCCTGCCCTCAGGCGTGTGTGTGTGTGTGTGTGTGTGTGTGTGTGTGTGTGTGTGTGTGTGTGTGTGTGTGTGTGTGTGTGTGTGTGTGTGTGTGTTTGTGTTTGTGTTTGTGTGTTTGTGTGTATGTGTGTGTGTGTGTGTGTTATCTGGCAGCCCACAGCTCACATTCACTAAAACTAGTGATGTCCACATAAAGCTTCATGAAGCGTTTTCTTTATTTCCTGAGCCCACTAGATGGCGCTCTCTGCTTAACAAAGTGTTGACACCACACTGAGTTCCTCCACAGTCATTACTTGAGCCTTTATCGTTAAACCAAGAGCCACATCTAGTGGTCCTAGAAAATAAAGAAAATGGTTCACGACGCTTCACAAAGCTTCATTTGGCCATCATTTAAGGCTCTTAACCCAATTATCGTAGGTCGGTGACTCAAGTCTGTTCGGTGTGTTTCGTGCCGTCGTCAGTCGGAGGAGCCGTCGGCATCCATTTTGGCCGATTTGACTTGTTGAATCAGCCAGTGGGCAGTCACACTCAATGACCAATCTGATTGGTGGAGTGCTAGCCCTTGACTAGCGAATCAGTGCTTCTTCCACAAGAAGAAGCCCGAGAGCTGACAACGCCAGTATCTTCTTATTCCTAGCCATCGTATTTCCTTCCGTTCAGCGAGTAATGACAACAACGATCCTTCTTGACTACTATCAACACTCTCTGATGAAAACAATGACTGACGACAGCGTGCTCTGTGTTTTACTAGGTCTAGAGAGATGTTCCATCATTTCCGGTTTAAATTTTTTGGGCGACAGTACAGATTAGCGGCGCCTGCTGTTATGGAGCATTACATCTCGCGCACGTGCAGAACATACGCTCAAGTCGGTGTGTTCCGAGGCACTTTTCTGCCGACGGTCGGCCGTTGGCTTGGTGTGTCAGAGCCTTAAGGGAAACGTAAGTTCTATGGATAACAGTGCTGGGCTAACCCACCATTAAACTGACCACATAACTTTAGCTGCAGTAGCTGTATGGGTAGTCGACTCATATTATGCTAAGTTAGCCAGTTAACACTACGCTAGCTAACGTCATTTGCGGCTATTTCTTTAGAATAAAATTATATAATATATAAACGTGATGTGAATAAAACTTTAATACGTTAACTTGTCCATGAACGTTAGTTCTGTCTAAGTCACGTCAAACAGGTTTTCATCAGTTAAAGCCAACAACTCCCATGATCCCACGCTACTTCACAACCTCATCAAAGTCCATCTTTTTCTTACTGTTTTGATTGAGAGATCTGTCGCGGCAGAAATTACATACCGTGCATTTAACCTGAGAGTGCCTAAACAGAACCATGGAAAAATGTAGATTTCTGTAGTCTCCACTGTAGCGATTCGCAGGTCAACCTGGATGTGCCCCAACCCGCAAATTGGACATGTTCGGGTAAGCTTACTAAAGAAAAAAATTAAGGGTTTGGGCCGGCTGGTCAAAAAGTGTCAAAGCAGCATTCTGAGTAGGTTACATAAAAAATGCCATAACGGGTGATGTTATGGTTGCATACAGAGTGAGACTTGAAGGGTCTGGAAAAGACAACCTGTCCGATGACACCATTATAGACTATGCTCTGCTTGAGTTGTGAAGCATTGTGCAAATATGATGGCCATAAGACAGGAAAATCTAAACTAAATCAGCGTTCATGTAGTGGACCCGCGGCCCCCCTAGCCGAGCCAGCCCTCTTAAGACCAAGGTGCCACTTACAGCAAAATCTAAACTCGTGGATGAGTTTGTGGAGTTCTGCTACTAGGGACCTGGGCTCACTTGATGTTGTGCCTCGTTAGGGGTTTACTCGAGTAGCACAAGGGCTAATAAATATCGCTGTGCATAATCGGGCAGTGGATGCACAATCTGTTCTCCCTCACAGCGTCTGCGACAGAAAAAGAGCAGGCAAAAAAAGAAAACGCTAGTCTGTGTCAGTCTGTCAACAAAGCGCTAGAATACGGAATAGGCATCACAAGCGATATGTGGACACGCTGCTTCAATACGAGAACACATACAGTGCTGACACGTCACTTTGTCACAGAAGACTGGAAACTGTTGAGTCGACTGACTGCCACTTAAGAGTTTGACGTGACAATATAAAAAACTGCCGCGAGTATACACAAACAAATCAGCAAAGAACTTTTAAAGTTGGCATATCAGCTGAAGGCCTGTCAAACATTATGTTAGTAAGTGATCAGGGTCCCAATATCAAAGCAGCACTTAACAACTATTTGTGGATACCATGCGTGTCATAATAATAATAATAACATCATGAAGCATACATTCAAGGAAAGGGATATGAGATATTGGTCTAAGTGAGATATAATAATTATTCACATACTAAATGCTAATTAATTTGGCTTACCTTTTGTAGCACAAATGGGGAAGACGAGTGCAGATAGATTGAAACCTTAATCTTTTATAAAAACGCTAGAAGTGTGTTAGAATGGTTTGACTTTGACTTTGTGATGACGGCGGCCACTCCAGAACATTCATTGAAAAGACATAGACTCACGGAGTGGGAAGTATTCGCGCTAGATAAGGTACATTGTTGAATGTAAGGAGGACGTCCTTGTCTTTTGGAGACTCTCCTCTCCACGCTGGCTACAACCATGCTGTGCATTTCAGCATGCATCCAGCGAGCACACTTTCAGCTAAGCTGGTCTTGTACATGTCTTGAACAAAGGATTACTTGTGCTGTTATTCAACATTAAAGAACCGTTTGGAGCAATGTGTGTTTATTTATCCTAGATCGTTCTACTACTGTGGGTGGTGGAGAAAGAGAGCCCTCTGACAGCTGGAGCTGCTCCCAGCAGCAGGATCAGCACCTTGGAGTCCTTGGCCTTCATTTGTGAAACGTGCGTACGACCTGAAACAGGTGTACGACGGGCGTACGCCGATTCCTACGCAAAGCTCAGCATTTGAACGTGAGCGTACTCTAGGCTGCGATAAAATCTCACGTCTGGTCTGAACTCGTGTACGCAATTTTCGAGTCAGTGTGGACTTTTTTGTGCAGCATATAATCAATTTAACAGGAGAAGGAGAAGTCATCAGCTGATCACTTATCAGCAATGGCAGATCTGGCTCTTTTAGAACACCTCTATGCGCCGGTACAACAGTGCATGCGTACGCGCACGGGCCACGGTGGATCGTTATTGATTATCGTTATTTCTCGAGTTATTTTGGCTTGTTGTTCCAGCCCCTCTGCTGTCAGGAGACAGGGTTGGGGTGGTGGTCCAGCCCGGGTGGCGAAGGACACACCCCTCACAGCTGGTTCTGACTCATGAAAAAAACAAGTAAAATAAAAGACACTGCATAAACTCTGCTACTGTGTATTTATTTAAATATAGGTACACATTGTAGGCCTAAGATTGCACTATAAGCCTGTATATTACTATTAAGATAATAGCATACATGTCAAGGATGTATAAATCAAATAAACTTCAGCTGGAGTCCGATTTACCATGGCAACACTGTTGAAGCATCTCTTTTCATTCTGCATTCTTTCTGCAGCCTTTAATACCAGTTTCCACGCTGCCAAATGCTACACACGTTAGTGCAAATGAACCTGAGATATCAGGGTTTCAGTCTCCACCTCTGAAAAGTGCCACTTCTTATGTCATAAATTGTAGGGGCGAGGCCTCAAAACCTAGAATATATTGGGGCGTGACATTTAAATTACGATCGTTACCAGCCGCTGCATTTATCAATGTACGACCATGACCGCTCTGATTGGTGTGATACGAACGTTTCATGAATCACACGTGAAGCCTGTCGTAAGATGATATCTGCGCTCACATCTGCACTGGTTTCTACGTTAGGTTGATAAATGAGGGCCAATGTCGCTGTCCCATAGACTGTAGAAGAGAAGAGGACCTGTCCACCATGACATCAGCCATTGTTTTGTGGGCTACTGTTTTGAAGCCTCGAGTTTGGCATTTTGGCCATTGTCATCTTGGTATTTTGGAGCCAGAAGTGACCATGTTTGGACGAGAGGGTGGAGTGGGTGCATCGTGTGGAAACATTGGCACTGAAAAAAAAAGGTTGGGGTTGGGTTCGGTGGTTGATTAACGGTTCTTTATCTTGTCTAACAGCGTGATTATCACTAATCAGGAGCACACAGCTGGCACATGTGGCATTGATTTAGTTTCATCCCTGAGTCTCACAGCTGTGGTGGCTCACAAGGAGAGCTGAGCACACTTGACATGTCACAGCTCCATACACCTGGTATTTTCTCTGCTCGCTCATTTCACAGCTCTCCTCTCCTTCATGGTCGCTTTTTAAAGAAACAAAATGAGCAAAGAAACAAGCAAAACACAAACACAGGTTGTTTTAAGCTTTCAGAGACTATTTCCTGGTGATACAATCTTAGATATTTTGATCTCTTGCGCCTACAGCTTCTTTAAGATATTTAAAAAAAAACAATCAGAGGAAGAAAATCACTCTTTGGTTGAGCTGCTCACGACTTTCAGACATTACACACCGTGTGACGAGGACTCACAAAGCAATAGTTAAAAGACTGACGTGTTGGCCTTCTTATCCAAAATGCAATAGCCATGCTAATCAAAATCATTGAGCTCTATCTGGAGCTAAAAACTTTGGCTGCACTAATCAAAATGGAAATGGAAATGATATGTGAAATGTGAAAGTTGTCGCTCGCAGTGACAAACCTACAGAGAATGACTGCTCACATCAAGCTGCTCTATAGCAGCAGCAGCTGTTTCCAGAGACAAAGCTCTGAACAACTCTCTGTACTCTACCTGCTCAGCAGACAGACAGTCAGAGACTAGCTGGTGAACATAGAGGAGTATTTAGCAGCTACAGAGACAGATGTTTCCCTCAGGAGACTAAAAACAGCTGAAAGTGAATGAATATTGGACTGACATTCATCAGGTGGACACAGACACAATAACTCCTGATGCAGACTGATCTCATGAAGTGGCGTATGTATGACGCACCAATTCTTATGCCATTATTGGCATGTTATTAGCCTGTCTCTTTTAGTTATGCTGTTTTAGTTTTAGACTGCCGGGGGACTTCCTTTGACATACTAAGCTTCTCTCTCCTCTATGTTCCCATTTCTATGCATCCATGTCCAAGAAATGCGTGTTACTAACCTAGCCCTGGGAGCTTGCTCCCCGGAGTCTTTGTTTCTTTTCACCCAGGATGATGTCCCGGGATTAGGATGGCACCAAAATCATGGTTCCAGCTGTGGACGGGATTCGGCCGCCATTCCCTGCTATGCCATGCTGTCCCCTGCTACGCTCCTACAACCACAACTTCACAATTCTGTTTCATTATCTGTTCTGTGTTATTGCCCCCTTCCGGCTGCGTTAGCCACCGCCTACCAAGAGCCTGGGTCTGTCTGAGGTTTCTTCCTAAAAGTGAGTTTTTCCTTGCCACTGTTGCATTGATGCTTGCTCTTGGGGTAATAATCATGTTGCTCTATAACTGATGCATGTGGAAACAGGCAGCTGTTTGCTAATGAGTTCAACATGTCATCTTTATTTAAAGCACTAATGTGTCAGCGTAGTGGAAAGGTGGAACATAAATCACTTAGCGCAGCTTTGAGTGAGTTGGCAGGGTTCCATGATGGCCGAGTTTATTCTTTTTCCATATTTTTCCAGGAGGCAGTAATGTGGTCTAAAAGACATGAAAGAAATGGGAGCATGTCCCTGCTAATCAAAGCTATTTAGCACACAACATGAGAAAAAAACTATCCTCATCTAATATAGATGAGAGAACCCTACTGGTCCTGCTTTTCTAATGGTTCAAATGCCTTTGAGAAGCCCAAATACACACACAAACCAACAAAGAATGGGAAAAGCTATGTTGATGCTTTCAGTATTGTTCCAGTTTCACACCAATTTCAAGCTCAGAATATTGGCGCGAGAAAAAAAGATAAAAAGAAAGTCCGAGGAGAAAAGAGAGACGGGGAGAAGGCTGACAGCACGATGAGAAAATCCCTGCAGTGTCTAACTTCATTCCTGTGAAATGTCAGAGTTGTGTAGCAAAACTTACATCACACACACACACACACACACACACACACACACACACACACACACACACACACACACACACACACACACACACACACACACACACACACAGACAGAGAGCAGACTAAAAGACTGTTCAGGATAGAGACAGACTGAGACAAATCAGGTTCTACAGAGCATTTGGATGTCCACTTAGTGGCCACTTTATTAGGTACACCTGTACACCTGTTAATATCTAATCAGCTGATGTGTGGCAGCAGCTCAATGCATTTAGGTTACCATGTGCAGATGTTGTTCATGTGATCTGAGTGACTGACTGTTTCACAAACTGCTGATCTCCTGATGTTCCCCACAGAGTTTACAGAGAAAGATGAGCGTCATTTCAGTGGATGAAAACACCTTGTTCATGAGAGCTCAGAGGGGAATGGCCGGAACAGGAAGTCAAACAAGCAGGCGTTACAGCCCAGGTCTGCAGAAGAGCATCTCTAAACACACAACATGTGGAACCTGGAAGTTGACGGGCTCCAGCAGCAGACTAACAACTACAACAGGTAGCAGCTAACAACAGGAAGCTGAGGCTTTACACGTGGAATATTCTGGATTTCTGCTGCCACATTCAGATGGTGAGGTCAGAATCTGGCGCAAACAACATGAATCTATGGATCCATTCTGCCAGGTGTCAGCAGTTCAGACTGTAAAGATGTATGAGACACTATCATGCCAACATGGAGCAGAATGTATTTATTCAATGTATTCATCTTCTCCTTCTTTGGTGTCAGCAACAGGAGTTTTAGCGGTTGTGCATAACTGCCACCTAACCATGGAGGGATTTTCTTGCACCAAATGCATAACTGCAATTAATTGTGTGTGATATCCACCTCTGGAGTGACCATTGTTGTTCACTCGCTCTCTCAGCCCTCCGAGGGTCGATCTCGCCACGTTCACTTCAGTTTTTGTGCTTAGGGGAAGTTAATGAGGGCATGTTGAACCACTATTGAAACGCAGCTTATGATCAGAACTCCCGCCATGACAACGGTCTGTTATACTTAGCAACGGTCTGTTGTACAGGAATGACAGACCGTTGAATGCCATGACTGACCAATCAGAATCAAATATTT
This sequence comes from Gymnocephalus cernua, assembly GCA_023631565.1. Classification (NCBI taxonomy): domain Eukaryota; kingdom Metazoa; phylum Chordata; class Actinopteri; order Perciformes; family Percidae; genus Gymnocephalus; species Gymnocephalus cernua. The sequence continues at coordinate 4,732,176 of CM042431.1, forward strand.
AACAAGGCCGTGTAATAATGATAATTAAAAGTGCCAAGCTGTTTACAACACTGTAGGAGCTGAAAGTATTCTTGCAGCTTTCATATTCAGTTTTCAATGCTAATATGTATTTTTAATGAAGGGCAAAGGAGAAAAGAACTGAAACAACAGGTTTCCCAGAGTAACAGTGGAGACTAATTAGTAAATGGAACTAAATAAAAACAATGTCACAGGAGTGAAGCTCTGCACAGAGAAACAGCAGAAACAGCTGTATGTGATACTTCAAAGCGAGCCATTTCCAGCAGCCCAACCTGAGTCACCGCTACCCTAATCTATATCCTTCGCGTTCTACTTCCGGGATTGATCCGGTGCTGCAGGAAATTCCGCCAGATGCATGCATGCGTAATGCAGCATCCGCTGAGGAGCTACTGGCAGCCACAGTGTGGTTTAGGTGTGTGTGATAGCCAAGACTCTTTGTTAAAACAACAATGATGAATGTGATCCACAGATGGTTCAACCAATCAGCTGCCATGTATTTTTTTAAAGTGCCTGACCATTACCAAACAGTTTCCAATGACGGCTTCTTAGATTTTTCTGTGTAACAAGCCATCTGGTGCGTCAGGTTAACTGCTTGCAGTTACTTACTTAAGACCCTTCAAATATAAAGCTCTGACTGTTCAAAGTAAGCTAAGTACAGTTTTATGCAAAAGAAAAGAGAAAAAGAGATGGCACAATTATTATTCTGTCCTATCAATATTTGCTGTTTGCAGTTCATCATAGCAACATCTAGGTGAGTGAGTCACAATGCGTGGTGTGGAGTCCTGCAACCTGCACGGTTCATGCCTCCCACCTACGTGCCATTGATGACTCCATCTGGGTTGAGAATGGGGATGAGCTTGAAAACAAAGGCCTCCCTCAGACTCTGGGCCACCGGGTCACTGCTGCACAGGAACTCCAGGGTGCCCTTCATCATCCAGCTGGCATTTGACTCACCGGGATGGACGCGGCCTGTTAGCACAATATAGGGACGATTCCCTGGACAGAGAAACACAGAGACACGATATACAGTATGTTTCAGAACATCAGTAACAGTCATCTGTGAAACTCAAGTAACAATATGTTATGTAAACTCAGTGGCACCCTGTCATTCACTGTGGAGCTGCCTCTGTGTTATTGTCTGTGTTCTCAGAGTGCCAGGCATCAATCAATTATCCAGATCAGATCTTTAATTAAAGCAGTGCTGATGGTGTTTCCTCTACACACATCATAACAATAGTGACAGCTGGCCAATTATGTCGGCTACCAGAGGTCATGAGTGATAATTGTAAGGTTGTGCAAGGGTCATACTTAACATTTCTGAGTGTCAGTGATTACAGTTTGAATGGTTTGTGCAGATAGCATGCCAACAGATGGCAGAGTGTGTGATCAGTCAGGGTTGTTTGAGCTCAAAGACAGTTTGCTTTCGAACAGATATCCTGAATGAGCAACATATGGATAGAGAATGCTCTGTCCTGAGTCATAAAAAAGATTATTATATTTCACTGGTCAGTTTACAGCTTGCTTTTGCTATTATAGGTGAGGAATTGTTAGAACGCCTCAGACATGTTTAAGACAATTAAACACAAGTATATACACTGGATTTGTAGGAAATCAATTAAAATAGAGGTGATTTTGCATTACATTACTGTGGGCTTCAGCAGCATTAAGCTAATATGGATTTAATAACATAAAACCTCTGACTGATAATATTTGCAGAAATGTTTTTTTTTGTTCACCAGAATGTAAGAAGCCAGCAGTTATAATAAAACTGTACTCACAACGTTCATTTCTGAGATCTGACAACACGATGACATCACTACAAAGATGTCTGACAGCAAGACACAGAGCAGTCAGATGAGCAGACAGGTTGTAAACAGACCAGCTTAGATAAACCAATTTAAAGAGACAGGAGCGTGTGACACTGGGGAAACACGTCTCAGACTCTCTGACCACCAGCACCGGCACCCCTCAAAGCTACGTCCTGTCCCCTCTGCTCTTCTTTCTGTACTCATACCGGTGCACCTCCAGTCATCAGTCCGTCAAGCTCCTGAAGTTTGCAGACGACACCACTCTCTTTTGGCTGAAGAAGGAGATTAATCTGGTGACAGAGGATTTACTACCTACAGCAGCTGAAGAAATTTAACCTTCCAAAGACACTACACTGCCATCATCGAGTCCATCCTCACCTGCTCCATCACCATGGTATGCAGCTGCCACTGCTAAGGACAAGGTCAGAGTGCAGCGATCATCCGCCATGCTAAGAAGGTGATTGGCTGCAATCTGCTGTCCTTCTAGGACCTGTACGCCTCCAGGACCATGAGGACCCTTCAGGACCTGTACGCCTCTAGGGTCCTAAGGGAAGGCCAGAAAGATTGTGGCCGATTCCTTCCACCCCTGACACAAACGTCATTGAATCACTCCCATTTGGCAGGAGGCTGCGGTCCGTTAGGACCAAAACCTCAAGCCACGAGAACAGTTTCCTCCCAAATGCAGTGGGCCTCAACAAGGCCCGGAGACCTCTAATGACATGGGCTTGTATCCTGATCCATTCCTTACCTGCACACACTTACTATCATATTCCTTCAACACTGTACACATTCAAAACAGACACTTTAATAACATTTATATTTTTATATATTCTTATAGTTTTCATGTTCTTTTAAATTTGTACCTGAAATGTCACAATAAATAACTCTTGAAAACTGTGAGCACAGTAGCAGCAGGATGTGGGCCTGTACACTGTGATGGATGTTTACAACAGACAAGTTTGGTTTTGGTTCACTTTGTTTTCTCTTCCAATTCCAAATACATTTGTCCAGAGGTTTCGTTGTCTGATCGTCTTGTGACGCGTCTGATGAATTGAACAACATCTAGCCTACTGGTGCACACAATGATATACACCTTTTTCAGTAGAAATCTTTCCTGCAGCAGTGAATGGGATCTGGCCGGTGTGTGTCTGTGCTGTGAGACTGTGAGCCAGTCTGTGTGAACAATTGGACCAGAGAGAGCCCATCAACCACTAAAGGCTTGTCAGGACAGACCATACTGGCACATGTTCTGATGACTGATGGGGACAGTGGACAGTAGACTGACTGATCTACATCTTCAGCTTATATACAGTGGGACAGGTGTGTGTGTGTGTGTGTGTGTGTGTGTGTGTGTGTGTGTGTGTGTGTGTGTGTGTGTGTGTGTGTGTGTGTGTGTGTGTGTGTGTGTGTGTGTGTGTGTGTGTGTGTGTGGTAATTGTTGTGTTAAGGACTGTGTCCTCACAAATAAATGATGCATTACCAATCAAATAGGGCTTACTGTCTCAACATACAGGAGAGGACACTACATTTTAGTATTTTCGCTATTTTCTCACACTGATTACTTATCGGTGCTTTCAGCTCGTAGAATAACAATCAATTCACTCAAACATATACCCAGTTTTTGGTGGCACTGGCTGCATCTTTCAGTTGATTTTTGACTTAGCACAGAACGACACGCAGAAAAAGACTATACAGATGGGGACAGAGAAAGTGAGAGACAGAAACTAGAGAAATGAAAGAAAGAGTTGGAGCATAAAGTGTGAAAGAGGAACTGTCCTCGTCCGGCTCCATCTACCTGGAGGCTATGCCGGTTCTGCTAAATGAGATAATGTTTGATAATTAACGGCTTTCACAGATGAGCTGTGATTGCACTGGAAGCCTTTTTAATTAGAGACCAGAGGAGTGAGACAGGAAGAGGGCTGCTTGGTCTAATCCTTTCCCTCCGAAGAAAAGCTTGCATGTCTAAGAACAACGCCAAAATAAAGAGTTAAACTTTGTTTAGGCATCATCACAATGCTTTTTTGAACACACAGGAGAAACAAATGGCTTTACATGTACCATTAAACTCATGCTGCTGCTCTATACCCACTGCTTGTAATTAGACCTGATTAGCATACTCATTTACATACACAGGAAGAAGACTGCAACTGATTGGCTGTTGCTCCAGGCCTTGTCTGTCCTCAAGTTTAGGTTTCTTGTCCAACAAAGACACACTCCCATACTCACACATGCACACACGTTTCCCCTCAGGAATAAAACAATCCGTAGGAGCCTCTGTGCTCTGTCAGTCACAGAGTGGAAAGTCACATTTTTAAGGTGTTAAGGTTAATTGCCTTGTTCAAGTGAACATCAGCTGCCCTCACATGGAGGGAGATCTCCTCTCTGCTGCACCTGAAGGCGACCAGCAACCTTTGGGATGTGCTAGAGATCAACAGTAACACCTTCAGCGACAATGGGATTTGGCGACCTGAACAAAATCAATGTGAAGTGCAAATTGGGCTACGAGGAAGACAAACACTGAGGGATGGAAGTTGAATTGCTCGTGGCAGAACACCCAGCTGGGTCATGAATGATGAACCCATCGTCTTGTAATCCTGACAAATTCTGTCTCTGTAGTTGGAAACACCAGTGTTTACTGGAGGTACCAGCATTTTATAGTAAACCATTCCAACTAGATTGTTTCCTATTAAAATGCATGAGAATCAATGGTGAAGTCAAGCAGTTCTTTTCAATTCCTGAAGCGCTGACTGTGTTGGAGCATTTGGGGGGAAATGACAAGATGAAATGGCATAATTGCTATGCACAAATGCCCATTGTGTAATAGAAGCTACAGTATAATAGTATGCTAATGTGGATGTGCTATGATGAATCTCACATGGTTTTCTCTTAAACAAATTATTTCTTCATATTTCCAACTGCTAAGGATCACTGGCTTTCAATTAAGCCATGAAAAACAAACAAAGCATGGGATATCTGTCTCTGTTGGGAGTGCTGGCTGTTTGTCTGCTCAAACACACAAACACACACACACACACACAGCATTACTCACGGAGCTGGTGCATGTCTCTCCAGCCCCTGCTGGCAGGACAGGCTGTGATGGTGACTACTGGACACCAGTTTCCAGCCAAAGTGCCACAAAGATTCTGCTGCTGGAAAAACACCTTGGAAGGGTCCACTGATTTCTGCAGCACCTTCAGATGAGCCTGACAGACACAAGTGTGAAAGCCAACTTATTTCATTTGTTTTCCTACAATATCCATTTGTGGCAACTAAAGCATGATTCAGGCTTCCATGGTTCTGTCTTAACAACTAAAGATATTTGGTGAGGAAGGTGGTATTTTTAGGGCATTTCAGCCGACAATGAAAATCACATTTTCCCCAAAAAAAACAAATTCCCCGGGCTGGACTCGATCCAGAGACAGTGATGTGGTGGTTTTAATTAAACATTGAAACAGTCAACATTGACTTGAGGAATGAGATAGGATAGTGAATAAATAAAGCTTCATGAAGCATTCTCTTTATTTCCTGAGCCACTAGATGGCGCTCTCTGCTTAACAAAGAGTTGACAGCACACTGAGGGCCAGATGTACGTACATTTGCAAACGTAGCGTTATCAGCGCCATGGCTCACCCGCAGATAGCGAACGCAATGATACCATAGTTTACGCCATATTTACCAAACCTGCAGGTCATCCGTAATTAGCGCCTTTCTCCGCCCACTATACCGTAAACTGTAAGTACTGGTGCTATGATACGGCTGAGTGCAGACTGCGATATTCCCACTGCTGATGCTATGACTGTTTGAAATTATCCTGATGCCAATATTTGTAATGTAGCGGGGAGTTTAACAACTGCTGGAATGTGAACTCTGAGTCGGAGATTCGATGTCATCTTTGATTTCTTCCAGTAACTGTAATCTTGCATGGCTGCTTAATCTGTGATCCTTGTGGCAAAACTCCTTTCAGCTCGTCTCCTTGGCCTATGTCTTTGTCTTGCTCGGATTACTGCTGTCATTTCACCAGGAGGCATATGTGAGGAAACCCGCTTCCAGGTTTACACCTGCTTTTAAGAGGCGGAGAATTTTCACCGCAAAATAGAGGCGCGCTATCACTGGCGGTGTTTGTACATACCGCGGAATACGTAATTAAGCGCTCTTTACGCTTCCCCTCCCATCTCTTTACGGTAAACTCCCACTTTCCCCGCGACCCTCCCATGAATAAATATGCATGACACGAAAAACGCAATTTGCCCTTTTCAGCTCCCACGACATGCAGTTTGCGCTTTTACATCATTGCGGCCTGTTCGTACATACCTCGCCATGATTTTACGCACACGTTGCGACACAAATACGCCTGAAGTGGGCCCAAAAGCGTTAGTACATCTGGCCCTGAGTTGTTGTTCCTTGAGCCTTTTTCTTTAAATCAAGAGCGTCATCTAGTGGGCTCAGAAAATAAAGAACATGGTTCTTGAAGTTTTCATGAAGCTTCATTTGAACTTCACTACCATTCATCCACCACCTCTTGTCAGCAAGGAGTTTGTGAGTCTTAATACTACGTAAAACTTCTCCGACGTGCAATCAAAGAGAGTTTGGAAAAGTCTTTCGGCTTAAACAATGTTTTAGACAAATTTAGGCACTGCAGCTTTGTAGCTGTGGTTTTTGTTTTATAAATTTGTATATATCTGTGATTTTTGTAAAATATCTGGCTGCACTGTGGCCTTCCTATAAGTGATTACCTGCCTGGCTTGACTCATTCGCTAGTGGTTCGCAGAAGAAATAGATGAGACGCCGAAACGATCACTGCTGCAGGCTAGCCGGCGCGGCTGATCACAGCTGGTATGAACGGAAAGACTGAATAACATGGGCCCCGAAATTAAAATAGCTCCACATCAAGCTGGTTCGCAGCTAACATGTCATATTGGCTGAATGCCAAATTCTTGGCGGCGTGAGGCAGTAAGTAAAGTTAATTTGTTTAGCACTTATCACAGACAGAGTCACAAAGTGCTTCACAGGCAAAATAAGTAGTATGGGACGCTGAGGCTGCATTGAATGGTATGTGTGAACTATGTTATGTGCATTATGTTATTTAAACTGTTAGAGGTCTAAGGATGAAGTGTGTGAACGTCTGATTGTATTGTGTTTATAGTGTGAAGGTGCAGGGATGTGGTGAGGCGCGTCTGAGTTGCTTAAATATTTGAAGCTTCGATCTTAGAGTATGGGTGTTTTATATATATATGTATGTATATATATATATATATATATATTAGGGCTGTCAGTTTAATGCGTTATTAACGGCGTTAACGCAAACCCATTTTAATGCCGATAATTTTTTTAAAGCACGAGTAACGCATAGAGAGAGCAACGGGATCTGTTAGTCCACTTCTTTAACTGTCTATGGCCACACCATGTCCCGCCCTACGAAGCAGCTGATTGGTTTGGTTTAGGCATTTCACCGTGAGTGGTGAGGATAGTGGATTGGTCAGGGGATAGGACCTGAACAAATGGAGTTACGTTACCTTCGACGCCTGGCCAATAGTAGTGATTGAAGGGCGGGTCTTGTAATTTCGCAGACCGCAAACAAAACAGACACAAGCCTCGGCCGGTTTTAGCTTGCTAGCCGCGTAGCTTGTAGGCTCGTGACGGCGATTATCTTCAGAGCGAGCGAGTAGTGACTTTACAGTCAGTGAGAGAAACAAATGAGGCAGTACTACCTGTAGTACTATCTGCAGGACTATCTGCAGTACTACTTGCAATGGAACATCGAGGTAACAGCGTTACATTATGTGACAGATTATTATTTCCAAGTGTGAATGTTAGTGTGAAATTGAACATAACTATATATGACAATGTTGTTTTCAATAAAAAAAACATTGTCACAAAGCAAGCCGATCTACTTTTCCATGCTGATAAGAGAATTAAAATGAGAAAATATAATGGGACAAAAAGAAATCAAGGGACATTTAGAATAGATAAAAATGTGCGATTAATCGCGATTAAATATTTTAATTGCTTGACAGCACTAGTATCTTTTGGTATGCATTTCAGAAAAAAATGGTTAGGATTCAGGTGTAATTGCAAATAGTGATTAATCATGATTAATCCACTGAAAATTGTGATTAATTTGATTAAAAATTTTAATCATTTGACAGCCCTAATATATATATATATATATATATATATATATATATATATATATATATATATATATATATATATATATATATATATATATATATATATGTGTGTATATACTGTCTGTTCAGCTGTTTTGGTTGTATCATTAAATCTGTTATTCTTCTGTTGTGTTAAGAGGAAGTTGGAGCAGAGTGTTAAAACCAACCACATTACACTTAGTTGATGTATTGTTTTAGTAAAATAGTAGTGATGTCCAAATGAAGCATAATGAAGCATTCTCTTGTCTGAGCCACTATTTGGCACTCTCTGTTCAACAAAGGGTTGAAAGCACACTTAGTTGTCATTCCTTGATGGATGGATGGATGGATGGATGGATGGATGGATGGATGGATGGATGGATGGATGGATGGATGGATGGATGGATGGATGGATGGATGGATGGATGGATGGATGGATGGATGGATGCGTACCTTCAGAGCAGAGTATGTGTGGGGATAATGGTAGGCCAAGTAGCAGACATCCTCATTGTGTTTGAAGGTGATGGTGAAGGTTAGAGTATAAAATGTCATTCTCTTTCTGCAACGAGTTGGACAGAAGTGGTTTCTGGAGGATAAAATAAAGAGAGTAACACACAAAGAGTTGTGTTATGTGTAGATAAAATATCCTCTCCAGTAGTGTATGTAAGGTCCCTGTCTTCAGCACTGAGCATTCACTGGACTGTTCTGTTCTTCACACACTACTTTCTTTTGTTAAGTTTTAGCCTTTGTTGTTAAATCAATATTATGCTGTATCATATGGTATCATTTAGTTATGACTAATTCATCCAAGTCATTCAGACTCTGTGTTCTGAAGAAGAGACAGCTTTCAGAAACATGATAGCACAATAAAAGCGATTTCTATAAAATCATATATTTCCCAGGACTGAGCACTCCCTCAGTGGTCTGATGATGTCACACTCTGCTGTATGTGATTGGACTGTCAGCAAGTACAGTTATTGGACCTGCTGCTGATGGAAGAACACATTGAATTTGTGCATTTCATTTATACCTGAAGTAACAAATTTCAGTCCCGGTCCTGAGCCAGTGTGGTCTACCTTCCAGAGCTTCCCTTACCGAGTACAGCACCGGCTGCATTCCTGCAGTGCACACACACACACACACACACACACACACACACACACACACACACACACACACACACACACACACACACACACACGCACACACAAACAGATAAACAGTGAGTGTTGCTGTGACAGCATTAAAGCTGGTGGCCTCTGATGCTGCAGCCTGTGCCGGTCCTGTGCTGGTGACTGTCCCTATAATAATATTTATGCTTTATAATAAAAGGTTATTGTCTGATTTAAGAACATACATAAGGGAATATATTTATTTATTACTATAATATTTATTCCCACATCTGTCCAAACAAGGCTTTACTAAAGGGCACCTCACACTTCTGCATAGACTTGCCTGGTGTTGCTGAAAGCCTGAGAGAAAGCCCAGCCCACTGAGCAGCTGAGCAACTGCTTCTTTAATGTCCCAGAGTCAAACAGGCCTCCTCTGAATGGCTCGACTGCTTGGCCTGGCCTACTGGGCCCCAATTAGCTTTACATTCATTATGATGTTTACATATTAAAAATATTGAACAGGTTACTATTATAAATCATCGTACCCCAAAATACCTTAGAGAAGGCCCCCAAAGCACTTAATATCTGTGTACTACTGACTTACTGTAACTGACAGAAAAACGTTACTCGTTACGTTGCAGATTCAGATTCACTCAAAATATCATAATTACACTATGATGCATGATTATCCATTAAGCTATCCATGCAGCATTAGGGGCCTGTATTGGAATTGAAAGCACCCGCTGCCTACAGTCTCAGCCAGGTGAAGGCATGCTGGAGTCAGCCTGCACTGAAGCCCCGCTCCTCGCTTATTAATATTGAATGTGTTGCATGTCCACATTGCACCAAATTCAACACTGCATGCCACTGGGTCTGCAGAAATACACCCGCCAAGTGTGAATTACATTGGATGAACTGTTCTCCAAACATGTGAAGTACAAACACACAGACACACACGGACAGACACACAGACAGACAGACAGACAGACAGGCAGACAGACAGACACAGACAGACAGACAGGCAGACAGACACACACAGACACAGACACACAGACAGACAGGCAGACAGACACACACAAACACAGACAGACACACAGGCAAGCAGGCAGGCAGGCAGACACACACAAACACAGACAGACAGACAGACACACACAAACACAGACAGAGACACACAGGCAAGCAGGCAGGCAGACAGACAGGCAGGCAGGCAGGCAGACAGACACACACAGACACAGACAGACAGACAGACACACAGACAGACAAGTATTAATATTATCTTATTTAATGAAGTGTCCAGTGGTGAGATCTTACTAGCTTCCTGTCCAACATTATGATTATATATATCAAAAGAGGCTTGAATGTTGAAGATGCTGCTTGTGACCAAGAAATTACACAATAATGTCATAAAATCAAATCATGACATTCTTGAAACTATGGATTAGATTTGCAAAAGTATTTTTTTCCAGGTGTACAAGAGAGGACAGAGGGTGTGATGTGTCTCGCTGTCCAGCTGTTCTGATTGTTGTCATGTTTTCACTGTAAGGTTTTGGAGGGCTGTTCATTCCAGAAGTAAGACTTGTGGTTCACAGGGTAATAGCTACATCATTCAGAAAAAGCAAAAACAATCACTTTGTTGTGAACATGTAATGTAATGTAATGTATGTAATTAATAATCAGGTGAGACCTGCGTCGGCCTCCCACTCTCCTCACTATTTCTCCTCTTTATGGACACAAGCTACGATGAGTGGGGCAAATAAAATACATGAATCAAATAAAGACAATGCTTTTTTTCTTCCTGTTGATTACTCCTACTTTAATTCCTGATAGGTCACCCTTGTAAAGACAGTAGTCTATGCTTGCATTGCCTGAGTCCGGTGTCACATCAGTCCTCCCCCATGGTGACCCAAACTCTCCACCCCAGTTAACCATGGTGTTTTTTATTCTGGGTTTTAGCCCTGGGGCTGGAAAAGGTAAAGAGCCACTGTTCTTGTTGAACTGAAAGCATCAAATCTCCAGGGGTTAAACATAGATAGTTGGATGACTTTGTAGCCTGTCAGCATGTTACAGTCTTTCAGAAGAAAAGACATTTTCTTTACAATGAGATACAGACTGCTTTGGAAGAGCCATCCCTTTCTTCTACTCATTCAATGCTTCCTGAGATGAAAGCAATTTCCAGAAATACATTAAAAAGAGCTATTTTCCAGTACAAAGGGCAGCGTACGAATCACTGTGTGGTAAGTGTGTATGCTTAGAACTGAGATTGCTACTGGAGATACTGAGTGTGTTTTGCAGTCCCTTTGTCTGTGTGTGTATTTAGGTATAACGGATGGTCTATTATGGCCGGACCCACTGTGGAGGAGCAAGAAAACAGTGTGAGGCTGCTTTAACTGTGTGTGTGTGTGTGTGTGTGTGTGTGTGTGTGTGTGTGTGTGTGTGTGTGTGTGTGTGTGTGTGTGTGTGTAGGTTGATTTATGGTTGTAGGTAGGCTCCACGCAGAGCCTACGTGAGTGTCCTACGACGTGAGTATTTGTGCTTGTGCGCTGATGTGTCTGCGTCAATCTAGCGTGTCTCTTAAGAAAATAGCCGGTACGTAGTTTAAGTGCGTGGGGAGTGTGTGGCGCGTGCGTGAGTGAGAGAGTGATGGGGGTTAGCTTCAGAGCAAGTATGGAATCAAAAAGGGGGAAATCACTGGAAAAAATGCAATGCTACATTTCCATGTGAAGAGCTGCTTTTTCTTTCTACATTTTTCTTTTTTACATCAGTTCAGTTTGAAATTTGACTTTCATGTGAAAATGGAGGAAGTCCAAAATGTTTTTGCTCATCTGATAGATTAAAACAACATATAGGCCCTTTTGGGAACCCATATTATGACAGAAAAAATAAAAGCCATCAGGTGAGTTTTTTTGTGATTGTTGCGGGCAAAAATCCTTGATTATGCAGCACATTTTCTTAAAAAATGCGATATATGCGGGATATTTATGCAATTTTATGCAATGAAATTGTGGGAACTTGCAAAAACTGTGTGTTTGATAAAAATGAGAAAAAAAAGTGATTCCAACCAACATCATGTTTGCACAAGGCGAAATGACGTCACTTCATAACGTTCCCATGGCAACAGGGGAAAATGGCTGCTCTTGTGTGAAGTAAACACAACATTTTTCAACTTTCTGCTGAGATATATGTGACTTTTTTGCAACGAAAATGTGGGGATTATGAAATCATGCAAGCCCTGCATATTTTGCGCGGAAATTGGCAATTTATGCGGCGAAAGTGCGGCGTATTTGAAAAAACGCGGTCCCCGCATAAATATGCGGACTTTGGCTGATTATGCATTGAATTATGCGATCGCATAATCACCTTTTTCTGGAGGGAGTGCATAAGGCAACTCAGTGAGCTTTCAGCTCTTTGTTGAACAGAGAGCACCCCACACACACACACACACACACACACACACACACACACACACACACACACACACACACACACACAACCCCTCTCACCATAGTTGAACTGGCTGTTGCTCTTCTCACAGTTGATGACATTAAAACGGTAGGGGACGTCTGCCACCATGTTACTGACTTCAAAGTAGAACCACTGGGTGTGCTGGTTACAGTTAGCATCTGCATTCAATATCAGGTCATATTCATATCTACACAAGAGAAAAGAAGAAGAAAAAAAACTGCTTCTGTGTGTTGACTTACTAAGTTAAAAGTGTGTGTGTGTGTGTGTGTGTGTGTGTGTGTGTGTGTGTGTGTGTGTGTGTGTGTGTGTGTGTGTGTGTGTGTGTGTGTGTGTGTGTGTGTGTGTGTGTGTGTGTGTGTACGTGTGTGTGTGTGTGTGTGTGTGTGTGTGTGTGTGTGTGTGTGTGTGTGTGTGCGTGTGTCCATACCTTCGGACCTGAACAGCCTTCCTTAGGTTCCCACACTCAAACTTTGAGAAAAACCTCAAGGAATCAGACGGACTCTGGAGACTGACAGATAGAGATAGAGACCACCAAACAATTTTAGGGCGTATTATTTCATTTAAGTAAATGAAGGAAAGATAGCTAGCTTTAATACATGCTTGTGTTGTTTACCTACCTGCTGTCTTCCAGGTCAAACACTACCTGGTTGATGATGTCATCAGCATTCAGGAAACGTCGGACATCTTCAAACACTTTCTGCCTGATAAAGACAAGCACATACAGCCATAAACATGTTAACAACCCTTCAAACCCTCTTCAAAACCCTGTGTGGCATTTACAGAAATTACTTTTGTTAAAGAAATGTCAGTTCACTTCAGTAACTTTCTAACCACTTTCTGCTAACAACCACCAACACCACTGTGAAACTAGAGGCCTAACAGTTTAAATGCTATGGTGGCCCTGTGGCTGCAACATTTAGCTTACACACAACAGTAAAAGGAAAAGATCAGTTATCACTTGAGTCAAGACACATTCAGAAAATATTAAAGCCACAGCAAAGGCAATACATACATACAATAGGCTTTGTTGTCTTAGTTTGGCTGAAAACTAGCATGAAAAAAAGAAACCAACAATGTCTGTCAGAAGGAAATAGAAAAAGTCAAGAAAACCTACCCATGGGTCATCTTAGGCATTTGGAAAAAAAGACAAATGCTGTTATTTTCCTTGTGGGGTTCTATGTTGATTTTTCCACAGCACAATTTATGAGCAAATACACAGCATTAACTAACCACTTTAAATGCATTTAAAACCAAAGTAGTCCCAGAGTAGACAAGCAGAGTGGACAGGAGGAGAACATTTAGATTTGAAATGAGACTTGAAAGGTCCCTCGCATTAGGCCTAATCTTATTCTACACCCGAGACAATTTACTCACAAAGCAGCCCGAACAAAAACAGACTTGACATTACTTCTTTTAAGGGACTATAAACACGAAAATGTTCTTTTTTTATTTGAGTGCCAACAGACTGCAACAGAATTAGATTAAGTTCAGAGGGAAATTGCATCTTTAACATTTTTAAATGTCAGCGTCTGTTGGCCTCTTGAAAGTGATGAGAAAATGTCTCGGGGGAGCGCCATTAAAATGTGCCATACGTGCACACACACTTCTACATACGCGCAGTCGCGCACTTAACCATAACAACATAGATGCAGATTTACATTATACATAACTCACATACTCACAAAGCTCAAATAAAATAGACACAATTAGAGGTGAAATAAATACAGAAAAAATACAAAAAAGTCAATAAAGGTGAAGTCAATGCCTTTCAGCATTCTAAAACAAGACACTAGGGTTGAGTCACTGAGTGCACCCCACATTAACGTCAGGGCATCGAGAGGGTGTACGCAAAAGTGGGGTTTTCTTGTCACGGCCTATCCATTAGTGTTTCCTTTTTTGGTGTTCTGTGTGTGTGTGTGGGAGTGTGTGGGCAGGCGTGGCTTTCTCCAGGGCACCTGGCTCTCCAGCGCAGCTGCAAGTGATCTCCTATCAAGCTCCAGCACAAGTACTCCTGAGATCCAGGCAGCCAGCACTGCCTGGATCGCCAGCACCAAACCTCTAGTATTCTAGTGAACTTTTTGTTGTTGAGGTTATCCTTGTGTTAACACTGTGTTGTCTCTCTGTGGGCAGTCGTTGGGAGTCGACGTCACCTACGCTACCTGCTACTCCGCCAGCCTCGTCTACCTCCACTCCTCCTACCATTTGGATTACCACCTACCTTTGTTGCAAGATGTCTGTTCAGTTGGGCATTCATCAAAGACCTGTTACTACCTCTAACCATCTAGTCGGTGTCCGCTCTTGAGTCCAGACCTCACAGACACAACATTTCTAACCAGACACACCAGATGGTTTGTTACAAAGACCCATGAATAATAATAATAATAATACATTTTATTTATGGGCGGCTTTCAGGGCACTCAAGGTCACCTTACAAAACAATATACTAATAATAAAAACAAACAGAACATTAAAGCTGCAAGCAGCGATGGACGGGCCCTCGCTCCTCTGCGCGCGTCGGGGTTAGTGGCGGACGCCGCTCCTTGAGACCGTGCATCTGCACGGCACTCAGACGTTGCAAATCGTCGCCAATAAAAAGGGAACTCCCTGACGAGTTCAACAATACCTCACTCAAGACTCAATGTCGTACAGTTCATTATTTGTGAAAGGGGGCGTGGCCAAAGCATAGGGGGCGGGTCAAACCATCTCCAATGAAGAAGGAACTCTCTACTGAGTTCAATGATACCTTACACAATAGTGTACCTTAAATGGGTCACCACTTATGAAAGGGGGCGTGGCCAAAGCATAGGGGGCGGGTCAAACCATCTCCAATGAAGAAGGAACTCTCTGCTGAGTTCATTGATACCTTACACAATAGTGTACCTTAAATTGGTCACCAGTTATGAAAGGGGGCGTGGCCAAAGCATAGGGGGCGGGCCAAACCATCACCAATGAAGAAGGAACTCTCTGCTGAGTTCAATGATACCTTACACAATAGTGTACCTTAAATGGGCCACCAGTTATGAAAGGGGGCGTGGCCAAAGCATAGGGGACGGGCCAAACCATCTCCAATGAAGAAGGAACTCTCTGCTGAGTCCATTGATACCTTACACAATAGTGTACCTTAAATGGGCCACCAGTTATGAAAGGGGGCGTGGCCAAAGCATAGGGGACGGGCCAAACCATCACCAATGAAGAAGGAACTCTCTGCTGAGTTCATTGATACCTTACACAATAGTGTACCTTAAATGGGTCACCAGTTATGAAAGGGGGCGTGGTCAAAGCATAGGGGGCGGGCCAAACCATCACCATTGAAGAAGGATCTCTCTGCTGAGTTCAATGACACCTCACACAAGGGTCTACCTTAAACAGTTCAAATGTTATGAAAGGGGGCGTGGCCAAAGCATAGGGGGCGGGCCAAACCATCACCAATGAAGAAGGAACTCTCTGCTGAGTTCAATGATACCTCACACTAGGGTGTACCTTAAACAGTTCAAATATTACGAACGGGGGCGTGGCCTGAGTAAGTGGGCGTGGTTAAAGTATATGGGGCGGCTCAGTATCACATATAGACCACACATTATAAGTTTCATGTAAATTGGATGATGTTTGTCATATAAGGCAGATTTCGTGTTGCCAGCGGGGGGCGCTATGACGAAATGTCAATTTTGGCCTGTAGGTGTCCTCAGGCCTGGACCCTTGTTAAACGTGAGAAGTTTCGGGCAGATATGACAACGTACACTAAAGTTACAACAACTTCTTTGTTCATCGAAGGATGCTCAAAATGGCCGCCACGCCACGCCCACGCCGTCTGACGAAAAGTTTTTCTTTTAACAACTTTTCATCGGAAAGGTGTTGTGATGGTACAGACCAAATCTGAAGTCCATCGGATGAAATCTCTAGGAGGAGTTCGTTAAAGTATAGCACCTTGACTTGTTGGCCTACTTCCTGCTGCCACTAGGGGGCGCTATGACTTTGAGTAAATATCGGACCTTATATGTCCTCAGGGTTGGACTATTATGAATCGTGAAAGGTTTCGAGCCAATTGGACAATGGACACTTGAGTTACACCAACTTCCTGTTTCGATGGCGAAACGCACAAAATGGCCGCCCCGCCACGGCCATGCCCTATGATCAAAAGTTTTTCTTTTTACAACTTTTCATCTATTATATCTTAAGATGGCAATGACCAAGTTTGAAGTTGATCGGATGAAATCTCTAGGAGGAGTTCGTTAAAGTACGACATGTGGAAATGGCCAAAATCGCACTAATTTCGAACTTTCAATTCAAAATGGCGGACTTCCTGTTGGGTTTAGGGTATGGCTCCAATAACGTTTTGTGTACGTCCTGCCATGCCACATTTGTGTACCAAATTTCGTGACTCTACGTTAAACGTACTGCAGGGGCTCAATTTTTTTAACATTGTAGGGGGCGCTAGCGAGCCATTTTTGTGCGCCTATTCCCGAAACCCTTAAAATACGTAATTTTTCACCAGTCTCCACTCGACCGCCAAATTTGGTGAGTTTTTGAATATGGTAAGCCCCTCAAAAAGGCAATTCATTGCGCGAAAGAAAGAAAGAATAATAATAATAATAATTAAAGCTGCAAGCAGCGATGGACGGGCCCTCGCTTCTCTGCGCGCGTCAGGGTTACCGGCGAACGCCGCTCCTTGCGACCGTGCATCTGCGCGGCAATCAGACGTTGAAAATTGTCGCCAATGAAACGGGAACTCCCTGACGAGTTCAACGATACCTCACACAGGACTCAATGTCGTACAGTTCATTATTTGTGAAAGGGGGCGTGGCCAAAGCATAGGGGGCGGGTTAAACCATCACCAATGAAGAAGGAACTCTCTGCTGAGTTCAATGATACCTTACACAATAGTGTACCTTAAATGGGTCACCAGTTATGAAAGGGGGCGTGGCTTAAGCATAGTGGGCGGGCCAAACCATCACCAATGAAGAAGGAACTCTCTGCTGAGTTCAATGATACCTCACTCAAGGGTGCACCTTAAACAGTTCAAATGTTATGAAAGGGGGCGTGGCCTGAGTAAGTGGGCGTGGTTAAATTATATGGGGCGGCTCAGTATCACACATAGACCACACATTATAAGTTTCATGTAAATCGGATGATGTTTGTCATATAAGGCAGATTTCGTGTTGCCAGCGGGGGGCGCTATGATGAAATGTCAATTTTGGCCTGTAGTTGTCGTCAGGTCTGGACCCTTGTTAAACGTGAGAAGTTTCGGGCAGATATGACAACGTACACTAAAGTTACAACAACTTCTTTGTTCATCAAAAAAAGGTGAAAATGGCCGCCACGTCACGCCCACGCCGTCTGACGAAAAGTTTTTCTTTTAACAACTTTTCATCGGAAAGGTGTTGAGATGGTACATACCAAATTTGAAGTCCATCAGATGAAATCTCTAGGAGGAGTTCGTTAAAGTATAGCACCTTGACTTTTAGGCCTACTTCCTGCTGCCACTAGGGGGCGCTATGACTTTGAGTAAATATCGGCCCTTATATGTCCTCAGGGCTGGACTATTATGAATCGTGAAAAGTTTCGAGCCAATTGGACAATGGACACCTGAGTTACACCAACTTCCTGTTTCGATGGCGAAATGTACAAAATGGCCGCCCCGCCACGGCCATGCCCTATGATCAAAAGTTTTCCTTTTTACAACTTTTCATCTATCATGTCTTAAGATGGCACAGACCAAATTTGAAGTTGATCGGATGAAATCTCTAGGAGGAGTTCGTTAAAGTACGACATGTGGAAATGGCCAAAATCGCACTAATTTCGAACTTTCAATTCAAAATGGCGGACTTCCTGTTGGGTTTAGGGTATGGCTCCAATAACGTTTTGTGTACGTCCTGCCATGCCACATTTGTGTACCAAATTTCGTGACTCTACGTTAAACGTACTGCAGGGGCTCAATTTTTTTAACATTGTAGGGGGCGCTAGCGAGCCATTTTTGTGCGCCTATTCCCGAAACCCTTAAAATACGTAATTTTTCACCAGTCTTGACTCGACCGCCAAATTTGGTGAGTTTTTGAATATGGTAAGCCCCTCAAAAAGGCAATTCATTGCGCGAAAGAAAGAAAGAATAATAATAATAATAATAATAATAATAATTCCTTCAATTCCAATAGGGCCTTCGCCGCTGTCGGCGCTCGGGCCCTAATAATAATAATAATTCCTTCAATTCCAATAGGGCCTTCGCCGCTGTCGGCGCTCGGGCCCTAATTACTAAAAATAGATGAGTGGTGATCATGTTTGATATGCCAGTGTGAAAAGATATGTTTTCAAGCAGGTTTTGAAAAAGGAAAGCGAGTTAATGTTGCGAGGGGCTGAAAGCTCCAAACCCCCTGGTGGTCAAACGGGCAGGAGGTGTAGTGAAGTGAATAGATGAAGAAGACCTGAGAGTACGAGTGGGTGTGTTAATTTAAAGGAGGTCAGTGAGATACACAGGAGCGAGGTTGTGAATGGACTTGAAGGTGAGAAGAAGAATCTTAAAAACAATGCAGTGTTTTACTGGGATCCAAAGAAGCTGCTGAAGAACAGGAGTGATATCACTAAAAGAAGATGTCCCAGTGATGATACGAGCAGCAGAGTTCTGAACCATTTGACGTTTATGTATGTATAAGTTTGAGGGGAAGACCAAAGAGAAGAGAGTTACAGTAATCAATGCGGTTGACATAGCTGGGTGTCATCTGCATTGCAGTGAAAATGGATATTGAATTTATGGAAGATTTGACCAAGACGAAGTAGATAGATGATAAACAGGAGGGGCCCCAGGACAGAGCCTTGGGGAACACCGGTAGTGACACGAGATGGGTGTGATTTGAAGGTTCTGAGTTGGATGAACTGAGAGATAGGATCTAGGAATGAATGGTTTCATCTAAGACGCCGTCATTGAAAACTGTTTGAAAAAAGGCAAGCACTTTCATAAAATACCAGGTAGCTGATTGGTTGAACCATCTGTCTATCACGTCCATCAATGTTGTTTTGAACACACCTAAACCACACTGTAGCTGCCAGTAGCTCCTCACCGGACGCTGATTGGTTCAGTCCACTGCTTTTCAGACACAAAGACATTACTGGAAGCTTAACAAGATGGATTCTAGTGTTGTATGTGAGAATCCTGCTGCAGGGCAGCTTGGTTCCAAGGTAAGGGGTTTCCACAAACTTTTTGGAGCAGCTAAATAAGCCTGATATTCTATATTTTCATTTTTCAACATATCTGACCCCAACCAACAGTGAATGTATCTACTAACAAGTATTTTGTGTGTGTATCAAAGCCTAATATATCTTCTTCCTAAGACTCCGGGGGGGTGCCTCAGATCACAGGGTTTTCTTGGAGAAAAAAAAACGGAAACCAGAACACTACCAAAATCATGTCCTGTTGCCAACAGATTCTGCATTCATTAGCAAATATGTTTTCAGAGATTATTGTCAGGGTGGAAAAGCCTCTGGAACAACATTGAAACGTCCATGTTTATGTGTGTACTCAAAATGACAGATTCTGATGAATCCAGCTTAAAGTCCCAGTGTGTAATGTTTGTAGTTGTTTATTATGAAAATCTGTATTGCCCTTCACAAACTTGTCCTTTTTTATGAATATTGACCACCACCATCAATTTCAAGTATTCCTGTTGGCTTGAAAGTTTACATTTGCGCTTACATGAACTGGGGTAGACGCTCCATAGCCATGCGCCATCTTGAAATACGTTAGCCGGTAAGGGACATACAGGACATACTGCTCCGTCTTTCACGTTTTCGACTCACAGCTGCTTGTCACTTCCCGGCCCCGGCTAGTTTGAAGAAGAAAACACGGAGGACCACACGTATTCAAAATCCAAATTTCAGGAACAGGAGTCTTCTTCTTCGCCCAGAATAAGAAAACGGATATTGAAAAGAGCAAGAGAGCGGCGTCATCAGAAAAATGAGTGAACCAAATCCCAACTAGTTAATTATCCTCTGGACCGCTGCAGTCTTCTTTTTTCTCTCTCTCTCCTTTCCGTCGGGTGGTGAGCGTGCCCGCTTGTGGTGTGAAGCGCGCGTCCGCGCCACTGTCCGACATGCACTCCCAACAACCACAGCTGATTGACAGCCTTTTGTACACTTTCGCTTTATGAAGCGTGACGGCTACCGTAGCTGCAACACATTCATTCAACTGCGTGGCGAGAGAGAGAATTCATTGCGATACATGATCTCACCACTACATGGGAGTAATTCTTACACAATGTAGCTTTAACTGTGCTCTAAGAGAGCTGAGGTAATGTTAACCTACTGGTACTTGGGAACTGAAATATATAACCTGAAGTTGACTCTGATGCTAAAAAAACAATGGCACTCGCTATCAGCAGCAATCAGCATGGAAATGAAGAGGGCTGCATTGAAATGCAAGGCACACAAACACTTCTCTCCGCTCACAACTCTGTCTCTTCTCCTGTGTGTCATCAGCCCATTCAGTCTGTTAGACACCTACACAAATGACAAAGTCTTTTGTTTGCCTCATGTATAATTACTGCATCATACAAACATGATATGTGTGGGCTCACAATCCAAAAAGACAGTGCCCCTAAACATGTCTCAGAACAATCTAGTATTTATAGATCTATTTGACCTCTATGATTTCATGATTGTTGGAGAGCTATACAGCTCCCAGTGCTGCCATGGATGGTTACATGAAGACAGATAACACACCAAAGAGAGACAGAGGGGGTGAAAAAAAGAAATATAATGGACAAAAGAGATGGAAGACACAAAGAAAAAAGAAGGGAAGAAATTGACTCACAGAGAGCAATTTGAAGAAGCAGCAACAGAATAAGGCTATCATGGCTGTCACATCTGTTGGAGAGGAGGGAGATGGTGTAATAAAAGAACAGATGGGGAAATAATAGAATGTGACAGGGAGACTGAGAAAGACTGCAGGAGTGTGGGAAGACAGTAATGAGTGGGAGGAAAATAAAAAAACAGGTGGTTGTATAAGAAACAGGAGAGCTAAAGAAGAATAAAGTAGAATGTGGAGGGAGAGATCAAATGAAGGGATCACGTTCTGTCTTCATAAAGCCTCAGGAGAAGCACATTGCCAGTAACAATGTTCCTATTTGGCGTCTGCTCCCCATGTGGCGTACTGTGAGTCTCCCAAAAACCAAACCACTGCAGGCCACGGAAATGTCAAATATTTCCCTGTCCAGGTACAAATACTGTACATGACATGCCATCTGTTTGTACTAACTACCAGGCTTAAAGCATAACCAAGGCAGCCAAAGATATAAAGACAATATATATTTGACAGCAACCGCAAAACACAAACACACACATTAAAGAAAAAAGAGGGCTGCACAGGTTTTACCCACAGGTTTTACACACACATTTCTGGGCTATGTGGAGGTTGTCGACATCCTCCTCTAGAGTGAGATACATCCATCAATCAGTTTGTTGTTGCTTAGTCCACTTAGTCATTTGGCCGATTAATCGGGCCGATTAATGCCATTTTGAGATAATCATCATCGGCCGATGCCTGCAATCACAAGGCCAATTAACAAAAAATTACTGCAGACACTTCTGCAGTTAGACTTATCAATGTGGCTGCTGTAGAAAGAAGTCAGCACTCAACATTGTGTCAATTTTGTCTTTCTACGGCCAGACGTCAGCGTCACGATAGCAAGCCTTCAACCAGTTAAACTAGCTACAGGGCTCGGGAAATTACTGTATGTGCGTCCCCAGTCCCCACTCCTACTCCCGACTAGTAAAACATTAATCCCAGTTGTCATTTGGGATGGTTGTGGGACGGCAAGCAGGTGTAACTGTGAAGCCTTTTAGGGGCCGTCCACACGCAAAAAAACTTTAGTTGTTACCCTGCAAATACTTGATATAACAAGTACAAAGTAAAAAGTTAAAAATACTGCAAAAAGAACAAAAAAAAACAACTATGTTACAGTAAGACCACTGTCTGTCCGGTAGGTGGCACAGATCATTGTTGATTATGTTCATTTGCTGCTTCATGCTCAATGGCAGCAGCGTTCAGTTCACACCATTTTCCATCCATCCATTTTCTTCGTCTTGTCCGAGACCGGGTCACAGTGGCAGCAGGCTAAGTTTCGATGTCCCTCTCCCCAGCAATGTTTTGGATGGCCAATTCCTTCTGCAGTCCCTGTCCCCAATCATCCCATGAGGGGGGTGTCCCAGACCATTGGATACATATGCACGTGGTCCACAAAAATATAAGCTACAAACAATGATATAGGGCATTTTACAGCCATTCTGACACAATTTGATTCAGCTGCAATTTAACATTGGCTCAGAACTGCCATAGAAAATTATATTGTAAACATAGGTAGTGATACAATGGGATATTTTGGAGGATTACATTTTGCTATTGTTTCCAGGTCAGTTTCATGCATCTAAATGCTCTATGCTGTAATGACCATGGAGTACCTCTGTATGTTGGGTTTGCGTGGGGCCATGGGTTCATGTCCGGGTGGCGGGAGGTGTCCCCAGAAATCAGGGAAAGCCAGGATGCTGAACCCTGGAATGGATGTGGTTTTGGTGGCTGCAGCGCGGTACATCCTGGGGTCATGGTGGGGGATACAGGCTCCATGTCTCTCCAATAACCTGTCTATCATGGTACGATGGTGGGATTCTTCTGCATCCACCTCCTCATCATCCTGCTCATCCCCTCTCTGACCTGGGGGGGGTTTTCCCCTAGGAGGAGAACATTATCATGAGTTCAGACTGCTAGGGTTGGAAATCAAAGGCAAACAGCAAGATTCGAAGAAAGAGAGGTGAAACTCTTAGATTGACTGCATGATATACAAGGGGGGGGTAATCACCTAACATTAGACAAGACAAGACAAGCAATGGTGAGTATGATGGACTTAGTGTGACATCACTGCTGTAACCCAGAGTGTGGTATATTAGATCGAGCAATGCTCACAATAATACTACAGTAGTATATAATACGTGAAGCTACAACACAGAGCAAGGGAGGATGAAGATAGGCTGCTGTGTTTGTTGTGAGAGATAAGTACTCTATAGCACGACGTATATCAGACTGACCAACAGGTAGTGATGGCCAAATAAAGCTTCATTCCCAGGAACACAGACACACAGATCACCTCTGCAGCTGCTGCACTCCACCATGGACTTACAAACAATACTTGTCAATATTTCTATATACCTATAAACTGTCCAGTCATAGCTTGGTGGTGGAACAATTGGCGCAAAATGACAAGAAAGAGACTTAAAACACTGAGTTGTGCATGCCTTTCAGTCTGGGGCTCAGGGGCCCATTCTGTCATATGTTATCCATGTATTAAATTCTTTAAAACTGTTGAGACTAAAACATTTGAATGTTAATGGAAGTCAGTCATTATGTTCCAAATAAATCTCTGTAATAGAACTCCTCATGCTCATCAGAAACCAAAGAAATGTCTCTTGGCATGAACTATTTTGATATTTACAGTACACAAGGATAATTTGAAGATGATGCTGTCATTGTTCTTTTTCTAACTGAGATTAGTGTCCTCGAACTCAGATACGAAATAGATACCTCATTTCTGTCCTTTCATCATTATCACAGCTTGACAAATGCCCTGTCCAACCATCCAAGCAAAAGAAATGCCGTTTCAGCGTACCTGGCTTCTCTAACCATGGTCCTGAAGCAGGGGCTGGTGCTGAGGAGGCTGCTGTGACTGTGGAAATCATGGGCCTCTAACTGGCCAACAGCTGGACAGAGAGAGAGAGAGAGAGAGACAGAAAATTGCATCTGAATTTCCACTTTTTAAGAATGAGAGGAAAATAACTACTGAAGTCATGATAAAAAACAAGGGTCATGTGTTTTTTTATGTGCAGAGTGTTTCCTGTATAAGTAGTATTATCTGAAATAAAGGCTTGGGCGATGGGTGATATTTTCATATGGTTCAATCACGGTTACACAAGATCGCCGGGGGGCAGCGGCCTGGCTCTGCATCTGATTTCAAATAATCAAACCTAAGCTTTCTGCAAGCGATACAGTTAAAGTGACATGAATAAACATTTATTTAAGAATCCTTAAATGCATAACTCTGCAGACATTAACAATGACTCAAACAACTAGCAGTCACTCGTTGAATGCACAGAGTTTTTGCTTCTTTTAGCTCATTCTTTCAGTTTTTCACAAACACTTCTCTTATCAACCAAAGCTCTGATAAACTCTCTATACTCAGAGCGAATAGCGGACAGACAGTCAGAGACTAGCTGGTGAACATAGAGGAGTATTTGGCAGCTACAGAGACAGATGTTTCCCTCAAGAGACTAAAAACAGCTGAAAGAGGGAGACTATTGGACTGACATTCATCATGTGGACACAGACACAAATATGTGTTCTGTTCCCAAAACATCTATGAATGCATCGACAGTTTTGTCTCAGTTTGAAGATGTTATAAATACTTTGGACCTGTCTCTGACCTGCTGTGTGTCCCTTTGCTTCTGTCTCAGAGTCACTGCAGGCAGTACTCCTTCTCTCCCGCCTGGAGCAGCGGAAAGGGAAACTGTTGAGCCGCACAGCTTCCTCATCTGATGAAGAAGACGATGATGCTGTTGAACTCTCGTCTGGCTCGGAGCTCAAATCCAGCTCCTGTGAGACACAAATTGGTTTACAGTTATGTGAGATGTCACATATTATAGATATTATAGCAGTGGCGGCTTGTTAATAGAGGGTGCTGGGGCAAAATATAAAATAAAATAGTAAACTCATACGATGTGCCAGCTGGTAGTAAGAGCCACAGCATTTAATAAAAACTGGCTTTAATAAGTTAACTATTTTCTATGTTTCAATATGTTTCATGTAGTTTCATGGGCAGGGACGCTGGACAAATGGGTGTCAATCTAACCCTACAGTCACACATGCTACAAAACAGAGCGACAAAGCGACAGGCTGCCATTCATTTCAATGGGAGTGGCCATTTGCCAGCGACAAGCAGCGACAAGCTGTCTACAAGCAACCAGCTCGCCGCTGCCACGAGCAAGGCGGGGCCAAAATAGACAAGAAGGCTATTTTATGCAAATGTTGAGCGATGCGACAAAGCGACGGCTAATCGGAGTGAAGGCAGCGTGATGTATGGACGTTGGTTGCTTGAGTCGAAGAAATAATTCAAAAACGCTTCAGGACATCGTATTTCTGGATATATCTGATAAGTTTGGCATTTTATCTCATATATTTTGTTACTTTTATCAAGAAATACACACTTTTAAATCCAAAAACATCGTTCTTGTGACTTGACAACACCTCTGAAGTGACTTGTAAGACGTGCTTGAAGGTAGCACCGGAGAATTTCTGTTTACTGTTGCCAAGCAACCAGGAGTAGGCTAGGCACACCCAGGAGCGCCCGTCAAGCGAGCGAGTGTCGCTCTATTTTGTAGCATGTGTGACTGTAGGGTCAGTCTTGGATACATGTTATTTTATCCAATCTGATTGATTCTCAGAATCAGAATCAGAAAAGCTTTATTGCCAAGTACGTTTTTTACACAGACAAGGAATTTGTTTTGGTGTTGTTGGTGCATCTTACACATTCTCTAAATATAATATAAACAATATAAGTGTAAGTATAAGTAAATGTACACAGTATGTATAAAAATAAAAGAGCAGTACAGCAGAGTGAGTACAGTGTACAGTGCAGTACATGTAGAGGTGTAGTGTGTGTAGAGAGAGTCAGGGTGGGTTCCGGGCCTTGTTGGTGAGGCTAGTGGCAGAGGGGAAAAACTGTTCATGTGGCGTGAGGTTTTGGTCCTGATGGACCTCAGCCTCCTGCCAGAGGGGAGTGACTCAAAGAGTTTGTGGCCGGGGTGGGAGGGATCAGCCACAAGTTTTCCAGCATGCTTCAGAGTCCTGGTGGCGTACAGGTCCTGGAGCGGCGGCAGATTGCAGCCAATCACCTTCTCTGCAGACCAAATGACAAGGACAGTCTGCCCTTGTCCTTGGCTGTGCTAGCAGCATACCAGATGGTGATGGAGGATGTGAGGATGGACTCGATGATGGCTGCGTAGAATTGTCTTTGGCAGGTTGAATTTCTTCAGCTGCCGCAGGAAGTACATCCTCTGTGGTGCTTTCTTGATGAGGGAGCTGATGTTCACATCCCACTTGAGATCCTGGCAGATGATAGTTGCCAGGAAGCGGAAATACTCCACAGTGTCAATTGTGGAGTCACAGAGGGTGATAGGGGCAGATGAGGCTGAGTACTTCCCTGTCATTCAACTTTACGCTACCAGCGCAGGTGATACTGTCACTCTGCCAAAACCTTGCAAGCTGACAAATCACACAGTGACACAGATCACTTTCGTAGAGATAATGGCAGCAGTTAAATCAAATTCTGTCATTGATTTACGAAAAAAAACCTTTCACAAGGCATTTGCTGGAAGAACAAAAGAGGATAAAGGATTACAAATCCAGCAGCAGGCTGAGGCCAGTGACCAAGGGCGAGGCTACACCCGCTCTTGTTATGCGAAACGGAGTTGGCTGGATGTGATGTTAGCAATGCCTTTTTTTGCTTTCCCTGTCTTTTATTTCAAAGTGTCGGCACTGAGGTTTTGTGGACAACAACGGGGGTAAGAGTCGACCTAAAACATCTCTCTGAAAAATGCAAACGTCATGAAAGTAGTCGCAGCCATCTTGATAATAGCATGAAGCTAACGTTTTTAGTTAGCATTGCTGAACAACTAGATGAAGGCTACAGGATTGGCATTAGAAGGCACGACAAAGAGACGACAAAAAATCGACCCATACTGTCCAGGATAATAGTCTGTGTGACATTTTGTGGAGCCGACAAAAACAATGTGCAGGAAAGATTTTTTTTAATTCATCCCTCTGCAGTCAGCTACAGCTGAGTCCATTGCTACTGCACTAAAAGATTGTCTTGCTATTATCCTTCCTGAGGATCAGAAAAGTAAGCTCATCTGCCAGGCATATGATGGGGCCAGCGTGATGAGGGGTGCCGCTTCAGGTATTCAGAGGAAAATACAAGATGTGTATGAAATGCCCACTACATCCACTGCTACACACAGCAGCTCAATCTGATAATGCAACAGGCCACCACATATCCAAGGTGAGATTTTTTTTTTGTAACACTGGTGGATTTGCCAGCTTTTTTTCCAAGTCACCCAAGCGGATATGTTTTCTGGATAAAGTGGCTGCCCATAGACTGCCAAGATCCAGCAACGTCAGATGGAGATTTCATAGCTGTGCCATCAATACTGTTTCATTTGCTGTTTTGAGAGCATACAGGACGCAGGTGACTTTGACCCCAATACTGTCAGGTATGTCTGAAGGAAACATGCTTTTTGGTAGTGCGTGGGAGGATATAGTCAGAGTCACTATTTTCTTATGTTTGTAACTTGAATCTTGTATCATATTGCAGAAAAATAATTATTATCACCAGCTGCCACTGTATTGTAGATATTACACCAGATGGTGTGCTTTAATGGCATTAAATGCACGTCACTCTCATGCCATTAATGACGTTAAAGCAAACCCTCTCGTGTAATATGATATGAGATATGAGATATCCAAACGGATCTATCTTTTAATGTGAGATTCTGCAGATGTTTGAGGATCTGAACTCAGATGTGACAGACAATGAGGCTATGCTGTCATTTTACATTTTACTACTCGTTATCTGTGCTTTGTATTTCAGCCAGAGGACAATCATGTTTTGCACACGACAAAGACAATATCAGCTGTCAGCAAATGGTGATGCAAGGTTTCATCCCAATGCATTAAGATAGAAGCTAACACGTCTTCTCTGTGGGACATGTAATATCGCATGATGTAATAATAATCAGTCAGTCCATGCTTTGTAATACAGAGAAAATCTCAGGATAAAACACTTTTTAATCCTCATAACATATTCTGACATAATAGCAGTGTGCTTCCTATTAGTCAGATATGAGCACATTTATTACGAGTCAAGTCACATGGTGTCCTGTGTTTTATGACATGAAACATTATCATGGACTGAGATACTCATCCATTATCTCCCATCTGTCTCTGAAACACTCTATTTCTGTCTCTCTATCACACACACACACACACACACACACACACACACACACACACACACACACACACACACACACACACACACACACACACACACACACACAATTATTACTGAACTAGTATTACCAGAGGACCTCATGTGATTTAGAAACAAATCAATTTGTCAATTTTTACTTGACAAATTACAGACATGGCATCTTCGCTTGGGCTTAAAGGGATACTTCACCGATTTAGCATTCAGCTTTGTATCAGTAGAAACCCGGTAGTATTTCTGAATGACCGTGCGTCCCTCCCTCATATCCCCCTGAGACAGGAGATATCTGCATTGGGGGGTCCGTAAAAAATCTTCCGATGACGCAAAATGACGATTTTTGCGTCATCGGAAGATTTTTTGGCCAGAGCAAAAGACTACAACCAGTAGTAGGACCTACTTCCGCATGTTTTAAACCCGCCCATCGCCCGAAGCTAGCCGATCTCGGCCGGAAAAAAACGAAATGTCAGCCATCTTGAATCCTCGCTAAACAGGGCTCTGCTCTATCTTCTCAGCAGCAAACTTTTACAACAATTATGTGCATTCAAACTACCGCACGTGTACCACCGGGATACATCGCTACAGATCGGAGAATATGCAGGAAACGTTATTACAGACGAAATAATCGGCCCACTACAAGAGCTTCGCCTGCCACGGAGAACAGCACGGAGACCGCGGGCTCGCTCCTACCCCGAGCCGGGGTAGGGGGCATTCACGTCGGATAGGTGGGAAGCTAAAGCTAGCCGGGGGAAAGGCACATCCAGAGCGAGCTAACGCTAGCCGGCCACCTGTCCCATCAATCCTGCTTGCAAGTGTCCGTTCATTTAACAACAAACTGGACTACATCGAACTTCAACGATGCTCCCAACGCGAGTTCAGAGACTGTGTTTTTTGCTCAACAGTGAACCGGACTGTCCAGCTACCAGGCCTGCTAGCCCTCCGACAATCCGAGCTTCTTTTACTGTCTATGGCTCTCTCTCATGGATGTATTAAGAGAACTTCTCAGCAGCAAACTTTTACAACAATGATGTGCATTCAAACTACCGCACGTGTACCACCGGGATACATCGCTACACAGCAGAGAATATGCAGGAAACGTTATTACAGACGAAATAATCGGCCCACTACAAGAGCTTCGCCTGCCACGGAGAACAGCACGGAGACCGCGGGCTCGCTCCTACCCCGAGCCGGGGTAGGGGGCATTCACGTCGGATAGGTGGGAAGCTAAAGCTAGCCGGGGGAAAGGCACATCCAGAGCAAGCTAACGCTAGCCGGCCACCTGTCCCATCAATCCTGCTTGCAAGTGTCCGTTCATTAAACAACAAACTGGACTACATCCAACTTCAACGATGCTCCAAACGCGAGTTCAGAAACTGCTGTGTTTTGTGCTTTCGTGGGAAAGCAACAGTGAACCGGACTGTCCAGCCGAACAACAGTTAACCGGACTGTCCAGCTACCAGGCCTGCTAGCCTTCCGACAATCCGAGCTAGAGATGCTCTGTATGAAGGTGAGCTGTGTTAACACGGACTGGTGCAGAAATGGGGTGATTTGTATCCAACTAACTGCTTTCCGGCTGAACAACAGTGAACCGGACTGTCCAGCTACCAGGCCTGCTAGCCTTCCGACAATCCGAGCTAGAGATGCTCTGTATGAAGGTGAGCTGTGTTAACACGGACTGGTGCAGAAATGGGGTGATTTGTATCCAACTAACTGCTAACCGCTGGAGTTTGTGACTGTTACATGGCGACCATTCGACATTCCACGCTAATTCACGGCTGTGTTTATACTCGGTGTTTACAGCCCACCAAGCCTAATGCTGGTATGCTTAGCTGAACTTTACGGAGCCTATAATGTGTGTGTGCACGGTAAATGTAGCCTGTTTCGTATGTCGTTATTATATAATGTAGTTTTTATATATTTTAAATGTGTATTTATATATTTTAAATTGACTCGAGCCACGATGAAACGTTGTTTTGTGTATATGGTTGAAATAACAATAAAACACATTGAGTTGAGTCGAATGCCTCACTGTCTGTCTGTCAAGCGGTAGGCGTGGCTTGGGAGTGGACTCAAAGCAGCGAAGCGAAGTGCATTCTGGGATTTGGTGTCTTTCATCCATATGAGCCAAAAACACATTTTCTGGCTTTTCTCGGCCTAGAAGGCACCAATTAAATTTTTTTTTTCACATTTCTGCTACATAGGTGACCCAATTTAAAGATATATTAGGCTTTCCAGCGGTGAAGTATCCCTTTAAGATCAGACGACCTTCACAATTATTACAAATGACTAGAGTTCCCCAGGAAATATTGGTGACATGTAAATAGGGCTTTAGATTCACCACCAGAAGGTTCACCCCTGGATTACACCGTAATATCTTATGGTCAGATAAATACAAAGTAGAAGTATTAAAGTGACATCAAATTAAAGTACATAATAATTAAAGCGCTGTAGCTCAAAGTTGTACTTAAGTACAGTACTTGACTATACTTTGTTACATTCCACAACTGATAAGTGTAAAATATTGTGCATACTCGCTGACTCTTTCTTCCTCACTGTCACTCACTCTAAATGTTTCCCTCAGGAGCTGGTGGAGACCAAAAGCAGAGCTAAAAGAGCTGGACACAAACAACACTCCATGTTGCTCTGTGTGCTGGATGTGTACTGCACATAGACAGCTCAGATAAGATATTATTTCCCCTAATACTTTATGCAGCATTATATTACTAGAGTAGTAGGATATAATACATCATATTCATAATAATTTAAACTTTCAATAAAGCCAGATGCAGCCCAGGTTAGAGCAGAATCTCTAACAGGGAGCCTGTAATGATCCAAAGGACAAGGGAGGAGACAAGACACCATCTCTCCCCTCTCTCTATAATTAGACATGTCTACCTCTGCTAATAGCCATGGGAGTCAGGCTGATCATGACCGTGTTTGAAATTAGCACACGCACACACACAGTGCCAGTCTCTCTCTCTCTGTCATTTCCTGTCTCTGTCCCTAATCCGTCATGTCCTCCTGCAGTAACAGCCATGTAAGTCATGACGGTAATGTGCATATTTCATACTGTGTCTCAACATTCTGCCTCTCCCTATGCTACTCACTATGATGCTCCCAAACAACAAATCATAATTCAACAAGTCCTCAGGCCTAAGCAACTAAATTGTCATTACGGTAGTCATCAGTTCCAAAACTGAAATCTGTTTGAGTGTTTTCAGATCTGACCCTTCTAATTTCAAAGTCTGCTGCGTTTGGGCGAACCACCTTGTGGTCGTGGTTAAAAAGAGAGAGGACATAAACTGCAGTCTCAAAGTCAGACCCCACCTCCACCTTTGCTTTGTACAAAGGACAGTAATTACTTTCATGACCACAAGGTGGCAGGAAAAACATGTTTAACTAAGACGAGATACTCTAAAGTAAACCATAATGGTACAGCAGCTACTGTTAGTGATGTCCAAATAAAGCTTCATGAACCATCAGTTGTATTTGTTGAGCCCACTAGATGGCGCTTTGGGGTTTTTGTATATAGTTGTGTTTCTGTATTTAATTGTTTTCTGTATGTGCAACGTGTTGAGCAGCATTAGGGTTAGGGTAATGGCCACCGTAGTATTGTGATAATATTTTAGCCTTTCTCCTGGCTTAGTCAGTGGGAGCAACTGAGATACAAGGAAAATACACAAGTGAGGGAAACAAGGAGATAGTTATGGGAACTGAAATGCACCCATGGAGGACATTTCAATTAATTTACTCATCTGAAGTAGTTCCTAAAACAACTGTTCTTCTATGGGATAAACTAGTGTTGGAGAAGTTGAGATGTGGAATCATTATCCCAGCCTTCCCAGGGAGTTCCAGCTCAAACATGGACTGAAGACCAGGCTGTCTCCCAGCATTGACCTGAAGCTGACAGTACAATTTGAGTGTCACTCAATTTTCAGAAGAAAATCTCTTCTGTCTCTCTGCTCAATCTCATTCCATTTTTTTCCATTTCAAGCTCTGTGATCTCTAGTGATGCGTGGTCTAGTCTGCTCTAAAGTGTTTCACAGGAAAATTGGGATGGAAGAAAAGATCCCATCAGCCCCAAATCCAAAAGGCTGTGGTGTAGCGCTGTGGAGATAGGTCTGGCAATGCGAGACAACCTGAAGCCTGACAAAATGGATTTACATGTGATGTGTGATCCTGTGACTCTTGCATGATCTCGATATATATTGCGAGACTCCAGCTGCCGTGCACGGTAACCATTCAGCAGTTTACATTCTTCCAAGGGTCATTGTTCCTGCTCAAGCTCAGCAAAGAAACTTGTGTAGTGTATTTTAGAGCTTAGATCGGGCCCAAAAAATCAAGCCCGACCCTACCCGAGCTCGTGCACGTTGTGTCCGAGCCCAGCCCGGCCCGACACATTAACTGTAATTAAGAGTCCGAGCCCTTTTTAAACCCTTTTTGCATAATTCCTCCCTGTGCAACATCCTAATAGGATTCTTGGTTAAAAGTGCAAAAACACAAGTATGATATTTTGTATGTGATATGAAGACCATAAATCCACAGTTAAATTAATGGTATTTATATATTTGACATAAGATATGATGACTTAAAACATTTTTTAAATGATTTTAAAAAATAACTAATTCTTTTTATTTCCTTATGAATATTATTTATCAGCACAATTATTGATACTTCTGGTAATTCTGTTAATAAAAGAGACAATCGGAAAAAATATGATTATGCACATGTATGCATTAACATAATATAAATGTAAAATAATATAAAATGTGTGTGTGCACAGAGAGTCAGACACAGGATGATGAAAGCAGTACATACAATTTGAACAAACCATCTGCTGTACCTGTTACACAATAATTATAATTTTTATGATAATGTGATCCCAGACCTGCTGGAAAATGTTCAACTGCAGATAGTGACGGCCAAATGAAGCTTCATGAAACTTCATAAAGCCCACCAGATGGCGCTCTCTGTTCAACAAAGGGTTTACAGCACACTGAGTTGTCATTACTTGAACCTTTTTCTTTAAACCAAGAGTGTGCGCACACACACACACACACACACACAAACACACACACGTGTACCTGGAAGTCATGTGAGAGTTCAGGACAGAGGCGGCTGTACTGGGGCAGCAGCTCTTTGGGTCTGTCTGGGTCAGGACGAAGACGAAGTTTGTTCAGGTCAGTCTCTAAATCATCATCCTGGACAGAGACACACATGGGTATCAGAAAAGATAAAGGGAAAACAAACACAGGACTTCACCCAGGAGATCAGAGTTTGTGTCCCATGTGAAACCAGATATCAACGTTGACATCAACCTTTTTTTAAAGTTACGTAGGCTACATAAGTCAACTTTCGTATGTAAAGTCCCTTAACTAAGGCCAAAAATTTAAGTATTTTAACCCAAACCTCAATCTTTACATGCATTATTTTCAGACAATAGCATGCATCTGATGTAGTGTCATCATCCATGCTCCAAATAAAATATAACAGCAATGTTCACATACATTTCAGTCTTTACGGAGAAAACCAAACTCATGAATAATATCTTAACTGAATCAAGAATTATCTAGTCTTGCATTGGCAGACCTATTGTGTTATTGGTCAAGGTCTGCATTTCACTTGATATGAAAATATCTGATGTGTTTTTGAAGACATGATTCAATATAATCCCAAACAGAAGAGCTCATGGGTAACCATGGTAAAGGGATGATCTCGTTTCCCTCGGACCAAAGTTACAATTATATTTTTGCTGTGAGCTGTGACAATGAAAGCATTTAGACAAAGAGTTTTTAGATACATCCATGTTACTTCACCAAGATGGTGGAACTGGAACTTCAATGCTGCACACAGCAACACCATGAAACCAAAGTCCAACACATAACATTCATATAATCTGCCAGGGATCCTGTCAAGTGAGCAACAGTATAATTGATGAGTCAAAAATGTTTTTACAGAACCCAAATGGAACTTTTTGTTGTATGTGTGGGCGTGGGTCGTTGTGGGTGGCATCGTTATTGTCAGTCCCCTGTTGAAAACAAAGGACATCTGTCTTTCCTGTCTACCACATGCTGCCACACTGGGACTGCAGCATTAGTCAGTGACTGAGTCATAGTGCGCGATAACAAATCATTCTCTGTAAATCATGTCTGCTTAATCAGAGGCACAACAACTTGTACAGAGCTCCTTGCACATGTGCATTTTACTCCATAAATATCCTGCACTCTCTCATGTCAGCATCATGCTATTGTTAGGCCCTCTGGCAGTCTTCCCCACTCACTGACATTTTGATTATATATGACTCCAGAGTGAATAAAAGCGAACACATGCCCAACAAAGGCACCTAAAATATTAAAATCGTCTTACTTTTGATGTTTTTGTAAGCCAATCATAAGAACCGTGTTCATCTTGATCACAAGGATCTTTGAACAACAGCGTGGTGCAGCAGCTGTGGGCAGCTCCCTGTCTTGTTTGCTGCACAGAAGTGCTGGACGGAGTGCAAAACTTGTTGCTGCGAGCAACAATACAGGAAGCCAAGCAATCGGCCCATTCTGAACAGGCACATTTTGAACGGGCACCGCACTAGTATATATAAAAAGGCCTAAAATGAAATCCGTCTAGTGGCCGTAGTAGTTATGACATGAGCAAAGCAGTAAGTAAAGTGATGAAGTATGAGAGTGCTAAATTCTGCGTAAGGAGGCAGGTTGGGGTGGGGGGGGTGTATGGCTAACCCTAACAAACACAGGACTTTCACCCAGAAGACCGGGATCCGTTTTTTATTTTGTGCCTAACCAAACTGCATCCATTTTACAACGTTAACGACGTGTTAAAAAACGTGAATGTTATGTTCATATGAGGACGGGGGTAATAAACGACTCATATGGTCGTATTGGCAGTCCAAATGTATAAAAAGGGCTAAAGTTCCTACACGTGATGTGGATGGAAACCCCCTCAAACTAAAATCAAAGTCATTGTTTCATTTTAAATCCAGCGTGCTGGCGGACTGAGCCAACACAATGAAAACATCTCACTCTCTTAATTCTTGCATTGACCTAATACTTTGTGAGCAGACTTTTCTTTAGTGAGTCAACATGTTAAATAACGCCTTCACTGTAAATGATGTCTTGACATTGGAAGTGTTTTCAGTGTAATATGGGCAAAGAGGTTTTGTTCCACAGAGTGAGAAACCAGTGGCATTGATGACGGGCCAGCATTACACCAGCAATATTCCCCTCAGCTGAACACTGAGGTAGATGTGGAGGAGCTACAGCTTGTTTGTCAGTAGTGATTGTGGAGCAGTGAAAATGTCAAGGACTACTGGGATTTGCATGTGCACCTGCTCTGATGAGGCCCAGTCATGATCTCTGCTCTCAAGCTTTGCAGATGATACACATGGTGCTGGTGTTTCATACTCTCACAGCACTCATCTGAAATTGGTTATGACATTTATTCTTGCAATCCAGGATTTGTTTTACTTTTGCATTGCAATCAGATGTTCATCATCATTTAATCAGCAATCAAACGTGAATTTAAAAGTGGAAGTCTATTCTTTGCTATGCAGAGTCTGGTTTTTGACAGAGCAATTTTAGATTTCATTGATACAGTATGAATTGCTATGATTTGTTTTTCTGGAGCTTTCAGTGGGTGATGGCTGATTGTTGATGATTGATGATGAGAATGATGAAAAAAACGTGAAATTTGGTTAGAAATCTCTCAGAAAAAAAGGTAGGTAGACCTTGAGTTTAGATTATCTTGTCAAACCCGTGACGGCTGTTGACGCTGATAACATGTCATTAGAGATGCTCTCAGAGTGCCTGGATCATCCACACCTGAGTGCCTGACTCCCACCTGAGCTGCATTTAATCATCAGTGACGCTGCACATCGACTGCTCCTGGCCTTTGGCCCCTGAGCTGTCTGTTGTTTCTGCTGCTGCTGGTAGTTTGCGATCGGTTAAATGACTTTGTGTTTGGTATATTAATACAGTTGGACAGCATTTACCCATCTTTTGGTAATTATGCCGTTTTTCCATTACATGGTACTGACTCTACTCGCCTTTTTTGGTTTTCCATTACGAAAAAAAGTCCCTGGTACCTGCTAACAGGTACTTTTTTTAGTACCACCTCTGTTGAGGTTCCAAGCGAGCTGAGGCGATACCAAAAGGTGACATGAAAACCTGCAGACTACTGATTGGTCGGAGAGCATCGTCACTAATCACTGCGTTATCATTGCTAGTGACAGACGGGGGTGTCCTAACAAATCCGCCATTTTTAAATAGTTTAGCCAGCGGTGTTTTTTTTTTTGCTGCTTCCAGCTTCTTTTGAAACATTGTTTTCTTCTGGCTGTGGCAACAGCCACATGCCGAGAGTCAAAAACAACACAACTTCCACGTTCTGTGTGTGTTGCATTAGTCACAGCAGTTTCCTGCGCTGTCGCTATGACAACTAGCCACACTCGCCTCACGCATGAGGCGGTACTAAATCTGCTATGGAAAAAGGACGGAGCACCGAGGCCGAGCCGAGCTGAGCCGAGCCGAGTAGAGTTGAGCAGGTACCATGTAATGGAAAAACGCCATTTGTCTCAGTAACTTGAGGAAGCTTTGTAGGGTTTCTCTTCCTGGTTATATACAGCCTGCCTAACTTTGATTAACAGCATTTCAATGACTTGTATAGTTCATGGGACATGTACTGTAGCAGCTGCTGCAGGCTCTCCTGACATGTGCCTGAGCAAAAGTTGTACATAATCTTCTAAAAAATGAAAACTTTTACATACATTACTAGAGCAGTATGACCACTCTGTCACTTAGAAGTAACATTTATTTTGTTTTGCTATGTAATTGCTGACCTATAATGTTGACTGGACTACGGGCTACAGAGAGCAGATCGGGGTTCAGTTGTAGGCAATGAAAGCTTTAAGGTAAAGGTTAGCAAAATATGGAGGTTTCAGGTAAACATTAATAAAGTAAACATGTCCCGTCTCTTCCTTTAAGTCACTGCAGTGGACTTTTCCAATGTTAAACTAAGACCACCGTGCTTCCCTAACCTTAACCACGAACTGCCAATGCCCAAACAGACCTATAGCAGAGATGAATCAGAGAATATGTTATAACTTTGCAGATATGTTCATTATCTGTCAAAACATATGCTGATGAAGTAGTAGATGTAGTGGTTGGTGACATGGTTGGATATTGCATATGTTTTCAGATGAGATGCCAGTGATGGTTTCACCTGTACCCATATTAGTTTGTAGACGGACACATTATTCCCACTCATACTCACAATACAGGGAATGTAAACTGTTCAATTCATTTCTAATTGAGCTGTCTTTGGACAGAATAACAGAGCTGCATCATCTACCACCAGTCTGCAAACATGACTGTTTGACATTTTGTCTAATCTCCTGAGAGCAGAGCAACACAATAAGCAAAATGTTACGCATGTTAATTATATTCCTCCAAACTAATTTCATTTATTCAATTTCATTTGGCAGCAGAGTGGCCCAATGCTTAGTACTGTGGCCTTACAGCAAGAAGGTACAGGGTTGGAACCCTGGTCGTTCCAGGCCTTTCTGTGTGGAGTTTGCATGTTCTCCCTGTGTCTGTGTGGGTTTTCTCCGGGTGCTCCGGTTTCCCCCCACCACTCAAAGCATGTTTCCTTCCCTCTCTACCGAGCTGATGTGTGGTGAGCATCAGCGTAAGGCTGCCGTACATCACCGAGATTGGTGTTACACATCGGTGGTGGTAGAGAGTTTCATGTTCCAGAAATGCTTGTTACTAACTTATCTCTGTCTCTATGTTTTCTCGCCTTGCAGTTTTCCTTGGATTGGAGTTGCACCTAAATCATGGTTGCAGCTGCCTTGGTCTTGCTCGACGCCCCGCTATGCCCCGCAACACACCGCTATGGCCTGCTACAGCCCGCTACACCCTACTGCGCCCTGCTATGCCCTACTACGCCCTGATGTGCCCTACTATGCTCCACAACGCCCTGCTATGCCCCGCTAAGCCCTGAACTGCTACAACTATTATTTCTAGTCATAATTCCATTATCTTAATTGTTACTATAACTGCCACTGTTCATCACTCCAATTGCTATAATTAGTATGAATCATATTTCAATCATACTGTATATCTATTATCTGTATCAGTCTCTGTGTCAAAACCGGCAGTGAGAGATGCCGCCCACAAAGAGCCTGGGTCTGTCCAAGTGTTTTTCTCACCGCTGTCACACTGAATGCTTGCTTTCGGGGAAATTGTTGTAATTGTTTGTAAATTATAGAGTGTGGTCTAGACCTACTCTATCTAGTGTGAGATACTGTGTGTGAGATAGTGTGAGTGTGAGACAACTTTTGTTATGATTTGATACTATAAATAAAATTGAATTGAATAACAACCTTTCCAACTCATCTGTCCTCTTGAATCATCAGGCTGCGAAGGGTTTTGTTACTGCAGCAAAAGATCCTCCTGAAGGAGTTACCTGAACCCATTTTGAATGTGTATAGAAAGTTTTAGATCTGTCATCTGCATATCTGCTAGTTATTTATCGACTCTGAGAATGTGATAACTGGTGATATAAGTTCATAATATGAAACAAACCTTAAGTAATTTTTCTCTCATGATAGACTGAACAGAAACACAGGGCCACACACACTTACATAGTCTGCCTCTGGCTTATCTTCAGCATCGTCATCGTCACTCTCGTCACTGCTCTCATCTGGATACAACAGAGACAGCAGAGGCAGTGTTCAGTGTGTGCGTTGAAGTGTAACTCTGATTGGGAGGATATCCAAACCGTCATACAGTGTGTAACTCACACAATTTTAACATCCAAACTTCAGTAAAACTGCATAACAACAAATAATAATAAAAGGGATTTAAAACTAAAGGGAAG
Source organism: Gymnocephalus cernua (assembly GCA_023631565.1). Lineage (NCBI taxonomy): Eukaryota > Metazoa > Chordata > Actinopteri > Perciformes > Percidae > Gymnocephalus > Gymnocephalus cernua. The sequence goes on from CM042431.1 coordinate 4,771,679, forward strand.
AATGGAATTAAAATGTTCAAACTCGGGCCACTGAGGACTAAAATGTCCTGAAAATGTAGGTTCATCAACAGTCCATTAACCCTTGTGTTTGACCCGTTTTCTGAATGTCTATATCAGAAATATGGATTTCTTTTTAACAACCTGATTTTGATTACCTAAAAATAACATGGACGGATGATTCCATGCAACGCGCTTCACAAGTACAACAGAAGATCGGATCTCTACTTTCATTGAATTTGGGGTGTTTTGTTAAATCTTTTAGCATTTGAAAAAAAAATTGAAACAGTTACGAAACAGTATCCTGACTGAACATTGACCCTTCTGTGATTGTCCTTCCTTTAATATTAGTCTAAATAATTCATATTTTCAGCTTTTTTAACTCAAGGATTAGGTATCATTTCCTTAATAAATGACGTTTATTGACCATGAAATCCATGAAGTGTAAAACTAGTAATGAGTTGGTGTTAGTGGTATTTATGGTAGTGACAAAACGGCAAAAAACGGCAAAAACATTGAAAAAAGTGCCTAGAAAAAAGGAACAAAAGCGTTGACAAGTACATGGTCCAATGGAAGACAACACAAGGGTCAAAAATACAAATGCTCAACCAAACAACAACACTAAACAAGAAATGCAATGCACTCCATTAAAGGGTAATTCTGTATTTTTTTAACCTTGTGTCTGAGTGACTAATGGAAACAACGTGTGCAACTGGTCCAGTATTGAGAGAAAGAGAGAGCGCTGCAGCCAACAGATGCCAAACTGGCTGGCGCAGTATCGACCATCAATGGACGTCCACTAACAGAGCTGTTTCTGCCACTGACAGGCTCAGATTGGCATTCTCAGTATCTGACTACAGTATGGAGAACTCTCATTCTGAAATCCGGGAGAGTCGCTGCTGAAAGACAACGGGGGAAATGTTAGTGAGAGATGGAGCGAGCAGTGCCAGCGAGTTTGTTGATTTGGAGTACAGACAGAGTAGCTTTGTGTTTAAAATATTTTCAATTGCAGATTTCTTGGCACAGCTTTTGTTGAAGTTACCTTTGGATACAGATCGGCTACAGTTACAACTTACAAATGGATCCTAACACTCTGGTTCATACACTGCGCCTTGCAGACCATCAGGTCTGCAGTGTCCAGTGTGACTGAGGATGACTACTGCAGCCAAAAAGGAGAAGAAATCCTACATACAAAAGCCCATTTACTAAAGAAAAAGGCTGGCAGTCGATATTGCCCTGTGTGATTACATTGCAGCTCGGTTGGCAGCGGTTACAGTGTTGTTGTTCAATACTGGACAAATTTCAAAGATTCTTGTTGAAATCAGTCACTTAGACACCAATGCATGGGAAGATAGACTACATTATTTCATCTTAGTATATATTTGTTAAGCCTCATGTTGTCTTCCTGTCGACCATGAACTTGTTGGGGCGGGATTTCAACGTTTTTGTCCCTTTTTTGATGCTTTTTATATGGTCATTAAACCTAATGTGTATGACATTCTCGGCAGTAAGTCAGACACGTTCCAGGTGAGGGTTGGCCTCCGCCAGGGCTGCGCTTTGTCACCAATCCTGTTCGTAGTATTTATGGATAGGATATCGAGGCGTAGTCGTGGTAGGGAGGGGTTGCAGTTCGGTGGGCTGGGGATCTCATCGCTGCTCTTTGCAGATGATGTGGTCCTGATGGCATCATCGGCCTGTGACCTTCAGCACTCACTGGATCGGTTTGCAGTCGAGTGTGAAGCGGCTGGGATGAGGATCAGCACCTCTAAATCTGAGGCCATGGTTCTCAGCAGGAAACCGATGGAGTGCCTTCTCCAGGTAGGGAATGAGTCCTTACCCCAAGTGAAGGAGTTTAAGTACCTTGGGGTCTTGTTCGCGAGTGAGGGGACAATGGAGCGGGAGATTGGTCGGAGAATCGGCGCAGTGGGGGCGGTATTACATTCAGTTTATCGCACCGTTGTGACGAAAAGAGAGCTGAGCCAGAAGGCAAAGCTCTCGATCTACCGGTCAGTTTTCGTTCCTACCCTCACCTATGGTCATGAAGGCTGGGTCATGACCGAAAGAACGAGATCCAGGGTACAAGCGGCCGAAATGGGTTTCCTCAGGAGGGTGGCTGGCGTCTCCCTTAGAGATAGGGTGAGAAGCTCAGTCATCCGTGAGGAGCTCGGAGTAGAGCCGCTGCTCCTTCACGTTGAAAGGAGCCAGTTGAGGTGGTTCGGGCATCTGGTAAGGATGCCCCCTGGGCGCCTCCCCTTAACCAGTCAGAGCTGGTTAATGTGGCTCGGGAAAGGGAGGTTTGGGGTCCCCTGCTGGAGCTGCTCCCCCCGCGACCCGACCACGGATAAGCGGACGACGATGGATGGATGGATGGATGTATGACATTTTACCTAATTTTTGTGTTAGAAAAAAGCAGAAATTATGAATTATTTTGACTAATAGTTAAGATCAGAGGATGTTGAGTGAGTCACAGACTTTATGTCAAAGTTTAGTCAGGAGACTAAACTAAAACCATTTAAACCAATTGTTTTCAAATGATATGAAATTGAATAATACACCCAAAATACACAACCTATATGTACAACCTACATGCACGCATCAAGTTATTTTGGGGTATTTGGTTGTAAGAAACCCATATTTCTGTCAGCCTGACTGGTTCCAATATTGACCAGCTTAACTTAAAATGTTCCCAATTTGAAAGTACTGCATTGTATGTTATATTTGTTATGTTTATATTACTAATCCACAGATCCAAGACAGTAGCTGCTTTAAAAGGTGCTTCTGCTGAATGTCGGCAGGAGGTGAGTACTGAATGGGACACTGTACCTGGTTCTGCGTCCGTCTCAGGGACAGCATGTGGTCCTGCAGGCAGGAGGAAGGTGTACGCAGACTGATCTGATGTCAGTGGAAGAGGAGTTTTAGGAAGACACTTCCTCATCAGCTGCACAGAGAGCTCCACCAGAGACTCCAGACCTTTACTCAGCAAACATGTCTGCAGAGAAACAGACAGCCATTAAACCTCTGTTAAAAGGTCCGTCTGTAGGAAATCAATGGACTGCACTAACAGGAACACATGGGCCAAAAGAGTCAAACTGCATCTTGGGAAGACAGCAGTACTGCTAATTTTTTATATTTGAAATTATAATTTCTCAAAAAGCTTGTTGATTTTTTTAAGCGTTCAGTATTTCATGTGTTTGCTATGAGATCTAAAGCCCATTATATTTTTTATGATTGTCCAGCTGAGAGATGATGATGTTATTTGATCTTTGAAAATAAATTTGAAATGTTGATTTGAATATCTTCATCTATTATGACCAAAGGCTTTTAATGATCACATGTATCATGCCTCCTTGTTGGATTGGGAAGCGTTAGGACTGTGTTCTTTGATTCCAACTGATCATCAGTGTGTTTCCACAAATCCACTGTCAAGTGTGTTTTCCTTCTGCAAACCAACGTCTTCTTAGTGTGTTATCCTCACTGCTTGTGAGTTAGCGAGGGAGAAAAAGTCTGACTTTCTGATCTTTCTGAACAGTTACAGTATAGCAGACTGGAGGCAATGTCACATCATGTCTCTCAAACTGACGTCAGCGACTAATCCTGGCCCATTTCACTCCCTACTGAAAAAGGGCTTTCATTTCTGTACAAACCCTTCTCTTTCTAAAGGACAGTAGGCGTTCAGTGTCTCTTATCTCTATTTGAGGAGCAGTAGCTCCCCATTATCTTCAGATTGCAGAGCACAAATATTTAACTGCCCCCCTCCACTTAACCAAGTGAACCCGTCGGTGAAGACCTCGACATCAGAGTAGCTGTTTACAGTACGACTTCCTCTTGATGGTGTAGAGGAAAAGATTTACCTTACTGGACTTGACAAACAGACCCTTAATGAATAGATCTGTGCAGTCAGAGGAGAGGAGAGGAGAGGAGAGGAGAGGAGAGGAGAGGAGAGGAGAGGAGAGGAGAGGAGAGGAGAGGAGAGGAGAGGAGACTGGAAATAGTAGACAACACTGACAAGGTCGTTGTCGCTTAAAGGTCCCATGACATGGTGCTCTTTGGATGCTTTTATATAGGCCTTAGTGGTCCCCTAATACTGTATCTGATGTCTCTTTCCCGAAATTTAGCCTTGGTGCAGAATTACAGCCACTAGAGCCAGTCCCACAATGAGCTTTACTTAGAACGTGCCATTTCTGTGTCTGTAGCTATTGAGGAGGAGAGGGGGGGGGGCAAAGTGGAGGGTGGGGGTGTGGCCTTGACCAACTGCCACTTTGCTCGTTTGAAAGCCATGATGTCTCTCTCTCATGGGTTGGCCAAATTCTCTGGGCGGGCAAAGCAGAGAAAGGGGAGGTAACCTTCCTCCTTATGACCTCATAAGGAGGAGATTCCAGAACGACTCATCTGAGATTACTTTTTCTCAAAGGCAGAGCAGGATACCCAGGGCTCGGTTTACACCTATCACCATTTCAAGCCAATTGGGGACCATAGGCAGGCTGGGGGAACGCATATTAATGTTAAAAAACCTCATAAAGTGAAATATTCATGCCATGGGACCTTTAAGTGTTACCAGCTACAGTACATACACTACTTCCTACAAAACACCTCCAACATGGAAAGAACGGCATGACAGATAAGTTCAAAATAAAACATTTTTTCCCTGGGGGGGACATAAGGATGTTGTGACAGGACATAAGAAAAAAATGCTTTATCACAGCATCAGTATATTCTAACAACAGAAAGAGAAAAAAAAGAAAAAGAAAAGAATCAGGACAACAGAACAGAGAAGGGATGATTTGAACGTTACCTGTGTAGTTTCATACAGCAGTCTGATGCCTCCCTGGCACAGGACGGCCTGCCTGCCTGCAGTACTGTGAGTGACCTTATGGAGGCAGCGCAGGAGCGCATGGCAGATCGCTACATGTTCACTTCCTTTGCTGTGCCAGTCGTTGTAAAGCTGCAAGAGGCCAGCGACGTAACCCTTAGACACCGCGGAGCTAACATTAGCCTCTGTAAGGGAGAGACACAGACAAACACAGGACATCAGTCCTCTACTTCTGTTCACATCTACTTCACTAACGGCTGACTGGACAGAACGAGGACACAGCAAATCCACATCATATCCACATCAAATCCAGCAATGTATGAACTCAAGATTGACTAAAGATCTGAGATTCCAAAGTACGTCTGTCCATTTGGCCTCATAGTGTTACTCAACCGCTATGATCTACACAAAGCAGCTGCAGAAACACACACACACACACACACACACACACACACACACACACACACACGTTTGACACAATTGATCAGACAACACCAGCAACAACACCAACACCAACAACAACAACAACATTCCCAGAGCTCAGATAGCGTAGTAACATACCGGTTTGCTGCGGTGTGTCATATATCTCTTTGCATCCACAGTTTGGAGAATGAAGGCTGTGTATAATTCCATAATACTGATATGTACAACCACATCACATCGACTCAATCATCTTTCAGTGTGGAGTTCTCCTCATGTCACAGGTTAAAGACATACTTCTTAGGTCCACTCTAAATTGCCCATAAGTACTGCTGCATCAGTGCTTTTTGTTTGTCTTTGTCAGGGTTGTTTGAGTCTTAATTGATTTCATGATTTATTCAATAAATAAATAGTTAATTTGGTGTAAAGTTATAATTTGAATCTGATTCATCCCATTAGTTGGATTTGTCCCGTACAGCATGATGTATATCAGGTAGAAAATGAACATAGGGGACTGAGAGTTGTATACCATTGTTTCTGTTCTACCACAGCTAGAAACTTTCAAGGACTCCAAGAAACTTTTTTCATGACAAGTGGCCAACAAGGTACTGTATTTTGCTCCAACTGTAGACTGCCCATTGCTGCTGTTTTCATACTATCTACTGTATACTTTACTGATGTATTTTGTTCACTCTCAAATATAGTTCTCCTGGTAGATGCGCCAGAGAAAGACGTGCATAAGCAATAAACCCCTGTGTAAGGGAACTGGCCTGTGTCTGTGTGTCTTGAAGAGAGCTACATGCAGTGGGTAACGACACAAAGAAGATTTAGCATATCAGCCAATCTCATGACGCATTGTTAGCATAGCAACTGAGCAACATTAGACTGTTGAAAGCCCAGAAATGCTCTACCGCTACCTTCAAATTAAAGTGTGAGAAGTGGATCAACTTGGATATTGCAACTAAGGACTACGCTCTATTAACTTTGTAGGCTATACTGTGCTTAGCCTACATGTCACAAGGTTTAAAGGGGAACTTAACTCCAAAAGCAAGTGAACATATATTGAGTAAAGGATTGGTAATAGATCTCAGAAAAACAGGAAGATTATTTCAATCAGAAGGAGCTTTGTATTTCAATGATCTATGTCCAATTTCCAACAAAGTAAAATGCATATTGCATATATCTTGAGTGCCTAAGTGTTAGAGGTGTTGTGATAGACAATGTTAGCGTACCGTAATCAATAACTGAGAACTGAGAAATAATAACTTTTCCAACAGAAAATGTTAAACAATCAATCAATCGATAAAGTGACCTCTGACAACCATATGTTCTTTTCATAATAAAATGAGAGGCTTAAAGGAGAGTTCAGGGTCGTTCCAAAGTCCAAGATATTTGAGCAAACTTTCTAAAGTGGTGACCCATCATCAAAATGAATATGCAAATCAGAGGGATATGAAAATAAAACTCATGGAAGCTTCTCTCTCCTCTCTCTTTCCATTTGTATGCATACACATTCCAGAAATGCTTGTTACTAACTTAGCTCTGGGGAGTTTATTCCCCAGAGTCCTTATGTTTTTTTTCTGCCCAGCATGTTTTCTTGGATTAGAGTGGTATCAAAATCAGGGTTGCAGCTGTCGCCGTGGTCCTGCAGCACGCCCTGCTATGCCCTGTTACACCCTGCTACGCTCTGTGGTGCCCTGCAGTGTCCTGCTACGTCCTGCTATGCTCTGCTGTGCCCTGCTACGTCCTGTAACGCCCTGCAGTGCCCTGCTACATCCTGCTACATCCTGCTACATCCTGCTACGTCCTGCTACGTCCTGTAACGCCCTGCAGTGCCCTGCTACATCCTGCTACATCCTGCTACGTCCTGCTACGTCCTGTAACGCTCTGCAGTGCCCTGCTACATCCTGCTACATCCTGCTACGTCCTGCAATAAGTGGTAAGTGCAATAAGTTAAAGTCCAATAAGTAGCTACTCAAACCGTATGAATGTGTCCCAGGATATAAAATTAACTAACGATGTAAAGCTCAACAAGCCACTGACACATTGGCCTAGCTGTATGTTCAAATTTGAATAATTCAATAAATTATTATGTTTTGCCTTAATACACAGGCTACGATGAATAGGACAGGATAGGATCAGAGAGACACAGTAATTCCTGTTTTTCACCTTTATGAGGCAAAAAAAAAAATCTGGCTGGTAAAAAGTCACTGTGGCGGGTGGATTTTTAAATCCACCTGCCACAGTGGCTGGTGGTCAAAAAAGTTAACTTCATGCCCTGCTGCTACATCCTGCTACGTCCTGTAATGCCCTGCAGTGCCCTGCTACATCCTGCTACATCCTGCTACATCCTGCTACGTCCTACTACGTCCTGCTATGTCCTGCTACATCCTGCTACGTCCTGTAACGCCCTGCAGTGCCCCCTATGCCATGGACTCCTACAACTACTATTTCTAGTCACTGTTGCATTATCTTTTTTGTGACTGGTATTGCCACTGTTCATCACACCCCCAACCGGCACCGTCAGACAACCGCCCACCAAGAGTTTTAATATCAAGTAATATTTGTAGATTTGAAGTATTTTTTTCTTTCTGGCGACCAATCATTTGAATGCAGTTTCACAAGAGTTTTTCCTCGCCACTGTCACACTAAATGCTTGCTTTTGGGGGAATTACTGGAATTGTTGGGTCTTTGTAAATTATAGAGTGTGGTCTAGACTTACTCTATCTGTAGAGTGTCTTGAGATAACTCTTGTTGTGATTTGATACTATAAATAAAATTGAATTGAATTGAATTGAATTAAAGTTGCCAGAGATCCGGCTGTAAAGGAGCAGTGCTGACCTGACACCACACCAACTTTCTGTTGTACAGAATGGAGCATACTCATGCCTTCATGGATACAGAGGGACATATTTCTACTAAGGCCACTTCGTAGTTTATACTGTCATTTTACAGAAAAGCCAAATAGTTTGAGTTTCTTTCAACCAAATTGCACAAAAATTACATGGATGGTTTTATAGAAAGGATCCTCAAGTATAATTAATGATCAGTTCTCTACTTTAGTTAAATTTGGGTGTTTTATTCAATTTTATAGCATTTAGAAGAAAAGAAAAAAAGAATTGGTTTCAAAACAGTATCCTGACTAAACATTGACATAAACCAGTCTGTGATTCTCTAAATATGTTCCTCTGATTTTAAATATTAAGTCAAAATAATTGATAATTTCAGCTTTTTTCAAGTAAAAAAATAGGTATAATTTCATATAAATGAGGTTTATTGGTCATGAATTCCAAAAATAAATGTACAACTAATAAGTTGCTGTTATCGGTGGAGGGGGGGAAACCCTGAAAAAAAGCGACAGAAACTTCAAAAAAGCACCAAGAACGTTGAAAAAAAAGTCCTAAAATAAGGGTTACGTTTCAATTTAACACAAGGGTTAATCAACTAGAAAGTCAGACACATTAACCGTCTAAAAGTTGTAACAGAGGAACTCTTTATCTGTCAGTCCAAAAACCACCAGCAGCACTTATGGAGTTTGCTTATTTTGTAGGTAAGGATAACCTCAACAAATATAGCTGATATGCTGAAATACTTCTAAATTTGCACACAAAAAATAAAGACACGTGTAATAACTGCTTCACACATCTTTAATGCTTCTCAAAACTTTTGATTTATGAGTAGTAATAGAATGTTTAGCTATTGTTCTAAGGTCTTCATCTGCTCCTGAAACAGAGACAAACACTTTGGTGTGGTTGGTGAGATGCTAAAACACAGAATAAGTGTTGTTAGATCAAATATGCTCCCAGAACTGTTTGGGTTCAGAGGGGAAACTGCATTCAAATGATTGGTCGCCAGAAAGAAAAAAATACATCAAATCTACAAATATTACTTGATATTAGCGTAATTGTTGCCTTTATGTTCACTCCAAAACATTGCATTATAGATCAAAGTGAAACACTGAGGGCAGGCTCATTTCGATGTTCTAGTTTATGAGCGACGCAGTCCCCTTGATGTTCTGTGCAAATTGGCACTTTGATATGAAGCGCAGCCCAATATTGCATAAATCATGGAAGACCTCTGAGCCCTCCAAATCTCTCGCTGCCTCTGGAGTGGTGACTCTCTAAACTGCCACCGCACAAATGTGTCCACGAGCTCTGACAAGAGGATTAGAAAGAAAAAGTGTACACAACAAGAAAAGAAAACCGTTTAGACAGAGAGAGAAGAAGGAAGCATCACTGTTTGCTGACTTTATTACACACACACACACACACACACACACACACACACACACAGGTTTGTGGCACTATCTTTGTGGGGACCCGTCATTGACATAATGCATTCCCTAGCCCCTTACCCTAACCTTAACCATCACAACTAAATGCCTAACCTTAACCCTTACCCTCACCCTAACCATAACCTCATTCTAACCCTAATCCTAAAGCCAAGTCTTAACCCTCAAACAGCCCTTTAAACACACACACACACAGAGAGAGAGAGAGAGAGAGAGAGAGAGAGAGAGAGAGAGAGAGAGACACCCCATCAGGTGCTGGCCTGTAAATGCTACAGGACCAGAAACAAAGTGCAAACATGACCCCTGCAGTAAAAACTAAAGCATTACAACACAGAGTTCTGCCACTAGAAGAGGAGAGGAGACAAGGAGAGAAGATGACCAGAGGAGAGACCCAGCACAACACAACTGGAACGAAACAGAAAGTGTTGAGTCTGTGACATATTCTACAGACATAGATTGAAAATGGAGTGAAAAAAACAGGCAAGACCTGCTCACACTGTTCAGGCCTCCAACCTGTCAACATGAGGCGCTGGAAAAAAGCACGAGGTTTCGCTCACACAGGCTGTCTGGTTAGTCTGGTTTTCTGCTACTGTCTAAAACCTGCACATAGGTCTTGTAAATGCAAGTCCTTTTTATTTCTTATTTCCTCCGCTGGACCCGGCAATTCACTGTATGTCCGCTATTACAAAGACAACAAACCTCTTTACTTGTTAAGTTTTAGAGGAAAATGTCTTTACTATTCAAGCCACTCTAGCTGCACTAGTACAGTATACTGTATGTCATGGAGATGCCACGCTTTCATAGCATGACCAGCTATCCATGGAAGAAGAGAAATACATCATTTAACAAGACACTGGCCTCAGAAGACACAGGCATGGCCAGAGAGCTCCTGGAGAAAAGGTTTGGGTAGTGATGATGATGATGATGATGATGATGATGATGTACACCCAGTGTGATGGAAACCTTCATATTGATAAATGATGAAGGTTATGAAAAACTTACTTGTGCAAAGCAGAGCAGCAAAGGCATCAATGGCTGCCCTGGAAAATACAGAGAGGGAGCAGTTAGTCTCTCACACACTATAATATGCAGATTATACGTCATACACTGGTGTGACTGTGAACCCAATCTGTGACCATAAAAAACACACACACACCAAATACATTTATATATTTGCTGCAGCTCTTGTGGAGTTGCCATATGCACATCAATATGAAAACTCTGAAACATCTCCAAGTTATGAAGAGTTAGGCAGCTGACATGAACAGTAAGATGAGATGAACTAGAAAAAGAACTTTGGTTAGAGTTCAGTTCTGAGATCTTCCCTTCTTTTGTCCTTCTGTACTTCACTTTGCGCCAATCTTCCTCTGCTCCATCATATTCCTATATCCTGTATGCTATGTTGTGCATCATGTGTGTCAGCTGGCTTTAAAATTAATTGCCCACAGCATAATGAAGCTCACTTAACTTTCCCCTCCATCTCTTTCTTCTTTCATCTTCCTCTCATCCTCCACCCTGTCTTCCTTTCCTCCCTCCTACATGCATTTCCTCAGTGATTCCACCCCTCCATCGTCACATGGCCCATGTTGTAAGGTTGCCTTCCATGCTGTGTGTGCTGGTGCGTTGGGAGACAGAGAGGCTGTGTTGCTGTTTGTATTGATCAGAGCATAGCATATAGATCCAGTCTGACAGCAGATCAATTCATCAGCAGCTCCCTGCTGAGACATATTGAACTAAATTCATCTCCACACCTCTTTGGGACGCATTCAAGAGGAAACTGGGATGTTTGCAATCAAATGTCCTTTTTCTATCTCCTAAATATGCAAATTACAGACCATTGATACAGAACAAACTAGAACATAAATTAATTAAACACATGGATCCTACAAAAAACTTTGCAAATAATTCAGTTATGAAGCATTTCTTTGCCGTATTTTCTACAAGACACATGACTGATGACAAGGATATAAGGATTTTGTAACAATACAGTTGGCGATAATGCTCCATTAAATGAAGAAGTTTGTTAGGTCAGATTTAGTCTTCATTAGGTCAGAATAGGCTGTTCAGCTTTATTTAGTGAATTAGCTCATTAATTGACTTCTGTTTAGTTGACCTCTTTGTATGGGCCCAGAACCTTATTATGTATTTTGTTGACTCGTCATGTCTGACAGCTTGGCCCCTCACAGTGATGTGAGTGTGAGTTCAGGCACATCAAGGATTTAGCTGGACTCCCTGAGGGTGGAAAGGGTTTGGCTGCGTCAGCACGAAGGACATGACGTGTTGTTGGTTGAAGGGACAGACGTGTAGGGACCCAGCACTGAGCAGAGATGCATTTAAAACAACACATCAACTGTCTGCTTTTCTCCTCCAGATCAACCTCATAGACCCCCTTCAACTGAGACAGCGTCCTCTCCTCTGTCCTCATACTCCGGACCCCCCCAACCCCATCACTTCCTCCTCTGCCTTCTTCAAAACACACCAGCAATCAGACAGCCAATGTATTTAACAGAGGGGAAGAACAAGAATTCATTTTGTCCTTGTGTATGAGATTATAGTAAACCAGAGTTTCAGAAACCGTCAGGTACTGTCACCAGTTAGCAGTTTGGACAGCACAATAAATGGAGTAAACTCATTAGATTTGATTAGATAATCACCAGTTTAACCACTTGAGATAAGTGCAGTCAAAAACCAGTCACTTATAACGGAGAAATGAAAAAAGGAATTTCAAAAAAACAAAATCGGACCGTTATTTGAATTTGGTTTAGTCGTTTTTGGATTCAGAAACCAAGAACGGGAGAAGGGCTCTTTTTTTACCGTTTCTTTGTTTTTGGTTTGAAACAACAAACAAAAAGCAGGTGGTTTCTCGTTATTTTGTTTTGTGGTTAAAACGAAAAAACAAACTATCAAAACGTACACGGACCATAAGCCAGTTTGTGATTGGTCCCCGCAAATTTGTAATGGAAGCAGGATAGAATAATGTACAGGTTTCCAGCCTGAGCTGCAGGGAGAAATCAAAGTGCCGGCAGATCGAGCTGGGTTTACCCAGTCTACAGATGAAGATGAAGTAGAGGAACAACGGAGAGAAAACCAGGCTGTGTTTTCAGTTGGTTTAGTGATGCTCTCTTACATTCAGGTTCACACTTTCATTTACCAAACAATCTGGTTGATTAGTTACTACTGGTGTGGAAGAGAGTTTCTGTTTCTACTGTTGATTACTGTTGTTTGATCAACTGCCTCAACACATCGCCGTGTGATACAGTATGAGGCTTAATACATCATGTAACACAATGTAAAACCTGACCTGCTCTGCACAAGTGAAGTCATAATAAGTGACTGGTTTTTGACTGCACTTATCTCAAGTGGTTAAACTGGTGATTATCTAATCTAATCTAATGAGTTTACTCCATTTATTGTGCTGTCCAAACTGCTAACTGGTGACAGTGTCTGACGGTTTCTCGTTATTTTGTTTTGTGGTTCAAACGAAAAAACAAACGAAAAAACAAACTATCAAAACGTACACAGACCGCTTATCCACCTGGCGCGCTATTGGCCGGTTTAACACAATGACAATAGAGAAGCGACCAAGCACCTTTTTGTTTACATTCAACATGGCGGCCACCGTCATTTGAACTATGCGCGTTGATCTCGCCTCTTGTGCAGAGAAAATACAGAGCAGACTCCCCAGACTGATGTTCAGTCTTAAAAGATTGAGCTTGGTCTGGTGATAGCAGACTACTTCATCTATGTTTTTATAGGCTCCTGCACTGCTTTAGAATGATGGGTTAGGACTTGGGGTTGGGGTAGCTTGTGGCTCGGAGGTAGAGTGGTTGCCCCATAACCAAGCTACAAAAGCTGGATGCAGTGATGTGTGAACATGGTGCTGGATTGTGGTTAACAAACAGGCCAGTTTTACCCTCGCAGACGGACTGACCTCTACTCACCACCATCAACAGGATGGAACAGAATGTATAATGGAAAAGAATATTTATAGACCCACAAGGAATTGTTCAAGATGTGATTTACTCTGCCATTTAGAAAGTGTCGAGGGTGTGCGTGTTACCGTGTGCTGTAAAAAGGTAACTGGGGAACCAGGAGGTAAATCAAAGAGTCTATGGTGCATTATGGGTAGTATATTATGAGTCAGTAAGAGATTGAGCGTCCTTGAATTACAAATGATTCATAAATCCAAACCTGTCAATCAAAGTAAAACGCCTCCATGGCAGTCCACAGTAGCTCAAACTTGCAACAATTTAAAGAGGATAGTAAGAAGAGATGCAGTGCCTCGCAGTCTAACAGACGAGAGTGAAGGATTAAGTGCCGTTGACAGTTGAGCAGAGATGGACAGATTTAGTTGTACAGCTGAGTGACTGACTTTACTGCTTTAAAAGTGTGCACAGCAGCCAACTGGCATATCTAATGGTCGCCATATCATAGCTATAATTGAATAACTCACTGTGATAGACATGTCTAACTGCCTCTCACACTTAAGGGAAATAGCATATCTCCTGCCTCATTGGTCTTATTACATCACAGGAATTCTCAGCTGCCAATTCTAACAAATTATCCAAAGTAGCAACTGGCTTTGAAATCTGGAATCCCAGAGTCTTCTAATTGTGTTACAACAAATAACAGCTGGCTTCTGCATGGAAATGATAACAGAAAAGTGGCCCTGGGGGCTGTAAATGTGTGATGTCTGAGCATCCAATTCCCTCACACCACCGGGGAGTTTCATGTTCACTAGTGGCTGGTATGCCTGGCCTCGAGCCAGCCAGAGAGGGACCAAGAGGTACTCGGCATGGCATGCTCCGCTGGGTATACTGGAGGATGATGGCTATTTGAGCCAAATGCCATGAGTTCTGACAGAGACAGATGGGAAGAGGACACAGAATCCACGAGGAGCAGGATGGCGGCTTAGCGAGGAGATGGAGTCTAAGCATAAGTTCAGGAGAAATGATGATGTGAATATGTTGATATAATGATGATGTTTTCCTGTAACTGTAACACTGCCATGCAGTTGGTGCATCGACCTGGTGCACATTTCACAGATCTGGCTTTAATAAAGCAGACAGTGACCCAGAGTTCCATAGTGCCTGATTTATTTCAAGAAGCCCCACTAGTGGCCTCTAGTATACGAACAAAACATCAGGGTTTTATTATTCGTTGAGCCATTAAGCTATTAGTTATGTCCTTGGCATGGTGCAATTGGAATAATGAATAGGCCAGCAAATTTTATTACAGCCTGAATTTAAATATTTATTGCAAAAGAGAAGAAATTTGGATTGTTGTCCACACTAGAGGAGATGTCAGCCTGCTCCAAAGACGTCCTCTGGGTATCACCAATATCCTCAGCAAATATTCTAAACTCAGCTAATAGGTTTTGTTGGGATGAAATGCTGTTCTGACAAGGTTCTGGAGGAAAGCTAAGACCATTAGGACTCTTTCTCTGGGGACAATGAAGTTAGACATCCAACCAATCATCTTTAATACAGGCGCTGACAACACAGAGAAAGGGGGAAATGTGTTTTTCTGTTGTGACGTTTTATGAGAATGACAAACCTAATGAACCCTGGCTGTGGGTCATCTACCTGAACAGAACTGCAGTCTGTGTAGTTTACACTCCTGCCTGCCACAAGCAACACCGATGTGGGATTAAGGAAAATATCTAGAGATCAACATGAACCAAAACTAAACTGGACATACCATACACGCCGACCAGCGTGTTTGGCCAGTTTGCCAGCCATCACTGACTCTTTGAAATACTGTAAATGAAAGTTGAAGAAGGTGAAGAGGCCTAGCCAACCAGATGCTAATGTTAACTCCACAAACTGCCAAAGTATAAATAAACTGCTGATTGAATCAACAAGTCATTGAATGTCACTGAGCCATTTTTGTGTTCTGGTTGTGAGAGAAGGATTTAGTTTAATGTTGACAGTCAGCCAGGGGCCACAACCTCCATCAACTATCATTCATTTGCACATGCGGTGAGATCTCGTTACTACGTGTAATTAAAACAAAAACAGGATTGTTACGCTTCTTTCTACTCTTATTCAAATAGAAATACAAATTGTATTGGTGCCTCAACAAATACAGACACAGATACTGGGCTTTCTGCCTTCCCCTAGTGTGTAATGTAGATCCCACAGGGATCAATAACATATGAAAAGTCTTTCAGTCAGTGTTATGGGGGCATTGTCCCGTCCAGTCCTCCTGTCTCTGAGTGGATGTTAGTGTCCGTGTGAGATGCAGAAGCCTGGGAGAACGTACTTGATGGTGTGCAGATGTTTGGTGCTATACTGAGGGATGAGGCCGTAGATGACATCCAGTCCATGGTTTGCTCCAATGAGGTTTGCTGTAGAAACTGTAGGGAGAACACACGATCAACTGAAAACATGAATTCATGAACATGAGAAGTAAAAAGTGTAGTGTAATGTGTATCATTTGAATTCCATTGAAATGAATGAGTTTTGAATCATCCGTTTCCTGAATCTTCTGTCCCACGTGTGTGGGCAGGCAGGGCTGCTGTTATGGACACTCTCACTGTAACCATATGTTAGTGGAAATAACACTAAAACAGATTCGTATTTCACAGATTTAAATTTAATTTACACTAACTTCATATATCTTTCATGATTTGGCTTGGCACTGCTTTTTGCCCGCTTCAGCTCGTTTACTGCTCTATAAAAAGAGTCGAGAAGATTCTAATATTTTTCTAATATGGTCTTTTTGTCTTACAAAAAGACCATATTACAAGTCTGATGCTAAAAGCTCCAATGTCATACTGTATGTGGGTGGTTGTTACTGTTGCTCTCTAAATGCTGGTATCTTTCGTTGAACATCTGGCTGGCTCCAGCTGCTCTAAATGACACAAACACTCCAGCTGTGGATGCATCAGTAAGCTGGCTGCAATGTTTCTTTTGTCTTCTTCACAGAGGAGCACGACTGAGGAACTGTCAATCCCCCGAGGCTGGGAACCATTGAGCTCTCCTAGGTTACTACAGTGTGTACACTTATTTCACTGTTACTATGTTTTTTACCACGTTTCTGACTTTCCTTGTTGCTTACAAAGTAATCATATCATGTCAAAGATTCAAAACACACATTAATGATGAAGATTGGAGTAGAGGTGATCCATCCAGTTTTTATGTTTGGTTTTTGGCTACTTCACTGACACCTAGTGGGTGAACCCTGCTCTGACTCAGGTCTCTGAGTGCTTAGCACCCAATGAGTAGGTGCTGAGGTATCAGATACCAGCCAGGCTTTGATATCCTGTGTCACATAATCAGCATGGGTAACAGGAAATGTTGCTAGGAGAATGGCAAATAAATAGCTGATTGCTGCGTGTGTGTGTGTGTGTGTGTGTGTGTGTGTGTGTGTGTGTGTGTGTGTGTGTGTGTGTGTGTGTGTGTGTGTGTGTGTGTGTGTGTGTGTGTGTGTAAGCGTGCGTGCGTGCGTGTGTGCGTGCATGCACGCGCGTGTGTGTGAGCGAGTGAGCGAGTGAGTGAGTGTGTGTACCTGATGAACAGAAGACTTGGATGGCCCAGAGGCAGGCTGCGGCCCTGCTGCCGTGCTGGGCGTTGTGTCGGAGCAGATTGAGAGTGAGCAGCACAGCTCCAGCCTCCTCTGCCTTCACACCTATACGTCGGTCTGCACACACACACACACACACACACACACACACACACACACACACAGGTATGGAACGTGGTCATGAATGTGTAATCAGAGTAACGTCAAGGTGAACAGCGTAGAAGCAGCTGACCATATGATTTATTTTAGAATATTTATCATCTTTATTGAGCCTCCTGTTTGGAACGGGCCGACTGCACGGCCTCCTGTGTTGCTGCTTGCAGCTTTCTCCAGAACTATTCTACTCCATAATAACTCACAGAAGGACCCCAAAGCACCTAATATGCAACTCAACTGTGTACCACTGACTTCCTGTGTACTTATACTTCAGAGGAAAACATAGTACTACTACTACATCCCCTCCCAAAATACAACAATTACAATATGATGCATTATTATTCATTAAACTATCCAGCATTATATTACAGTTGAAAGCTCCACCTTGAACAGATGTTAAGTAAATGTAAGTACATTGTGCTGATAATTTCTCTCTTTTACTCTTCACTTGAAGTAAACATATGAATGCAGGACTTGTACTGTGCAGGATTAGTAGTTTTACTATTAATAGTAAATAGTTTTACTGCTGACAATTTTTTTTGAGTCCTTCAGAGGTCATAACACATCTTAGCAGCACACAGATAGATTGAGAACAATTTCATCACTTAAAAAGTGGACAGTGTCAAATAAAATCCCTTGAGATTGTGACACTAATAAAAACTGTCACTCAGGCCTTCTCAGTGACACGTTTAGAAATTACCTTTCCAGACAATCTCACGGGATTTTATTTGACAGCGTCCACTTTTTAAGTGGTGAAATTGTTGTCAACCAATCTGTCGGTTGTGTGTTACCGCTGCCAATACCAACATTCCCAGTTAGAGAAATGGTGAAAAGTAAAGAAGAAGCTGTTTCCCCGGAGCCCCAAATCATTATATTATTATATTGAACATTTCAGCTGATCTAGTCTCACACAAAACCAATAATTTAGTCAAACTGATTTCACATAAGAGTGTATCTGATATCTTATCATTTTCTGATTAAAAACACAGTTGCTTACTGACAAACGTCTTCAATTGATTTAGTCTAAGAAACGCAAATGTATGAAATGTATGATTACAAAGCACACAACAGTAACAGCAACCTGAGAATATTAAAAACATGACAGCTGTTTTTGGCCTGTTTATAGTGGAGACATGATTGCAGGTCTGGTGTTTTTATTTCTGATATCTAGTTGTTGCATAATGTGGTTGGCATTTCAGAGTAAATAAACCCAAAGTAGCCTTTGGGTTTATTTGTCAGATGTTGCAGGGCCAGGTCCCCCCCCCCCCCCCCCAGGTACAAAGTCCATGCAAGAAATTAATCTGTAATTTTAATGCATATGTAATAGAACGCATATATGCTATCTAGATTTACAATACAGTCTAAACCACACCCACATCTTCTCCTCCCACCCACCATCTTAGGCTACAGGGGGGGGGTGGCCTCTGTGATCCTCTATTGGGCAGATAAAGTGCAATCACCATTATTATTATTAGTATTACCAATGCTAGTGGTTACAACATGTCCTGTTCCTGCTGACCAACTCACCTATCTTTGGTTCAACAGTCAAACATTTGGGTTTTCATCCATCACCATAATATTTCTCACCTCTGTGTCCCACTTTAGCCAGCAGGTGCAGCAGTGGCAGCAGGACGGTGTAGTTGGGACTGAAGCTGCGGCCGGTGTTGACCAATGCGACGAGCAAAGCCTCGCTGCCACCTTTACTGATCATGTAGTGGATACGACGATCTGTACCTGCACAGAGAGAGAGAGATGCTGCTGGTTCCTCTGCTGGAAAGGACAATACAAACTAAACCAGCAGAGGGAACCAGTGGGTTTAAAGGGACGGGTGGAGGGGCGGACGTCTGAAGGATTTTCTGTGGTGTTAAGATGGTGGCATGACATGGCCGGATTGGCTCAGTGGGTAGAGCAGGCACACGTCTACTCAGAGGTTTGTGCCTCAATGCAGAGGTCCAGGGTTTGAATCTGACCTGTGATGATTTCCTGCATGTCTTCCCCCTTTCTCACCTAGCTGTCCTATCAAATAAAGGCGGAAAAGCCTTTAAAGATGGTGTCATGACATCATCCAAAATAAAAAACAGGAAGGTGTAAGTGTTGTACCCAACAACTAACCATGTTCTCTCTTCTGTTTGTCCCTCCTTTCACTTCAGATTCCACCTCTCCCTCCAACCAACAACTTCAGTCCTCAGATCCTTCCGCCCATTTGCTCCCCTGCAGCTCATTCCCTCATTAGCCCTCCAGTATTTCTACCAGTCCTGTTTCTTTAGTCATTTGCCAGGTTGTCTAGCTTTCCAACGGTCCTACTGTTGTTCCTGTTCTGTCTGTGTTGGCTCTTGTTTGCCTGATTTCACCTTGTCTCCATTGCCTACAGAACCTTTCTTACAATGTCTGTCTCAGTGTCTTAAGTTCACTTCTGCAGGGTTCTTCAGAAGCGTTACACTTTCTGCCCTAATTTAAGGGTGTTGATGGAGAGTGTAGGAATAACTCTGCACTGTTCAATATTTCTCTGTTCTTTTTTTTTTTTTACGCTGAAGCTGTGTTTATTCCTAGAGAGAAAACAGTTAGTCCCCTACACGATATTGCCTTGTCAAATGCAGTGAAGTGGTCAAGAGCTTATGTGAGCTTACCAGCAGACAGAAGTTCATCCAGGACATTGAGGATATTTAAGGTGCTCTCCACATCCCCTCCATTCTGCACAGACAAAAAGAACAGACAGAAAATACACAATGAATGCGAAAGCTTATCTTATCTGAAATGATTGCCTATCCTCAATCAGAATGTTGTATTCTATGTGGCCATATAATCCACATTAATACTGAAACAGACTATTTGGTTTCATATTCACCATGACAACTATAGACCATTCTTTTTTGTGCTAGTTTGTACTATGCACACTGCTGAAGAGCTGCTAAACAGATTAATATTGCAGTCTGAGCACAATGCCAATAAAGCTCAATCTATCTATGTTGGGACCCCTCAGGTCTGTGTGAGTCCAGCCATTCCCCACAACACACAATGTGAGAGATACTGTATAGGTTTACACAAGCCTATCTGATGTCTCATTTACTCTACATGTTGATGTAACGCCAATCTTTCCAGAAGAGTTTCTCATCTTGAAGGTTTAAAATGGTCTCAATGTGACTGAAGACGTATGATGGCTGATTCAATTCTGCTGCTCCGACAGAAATCTTTTGGGGTGGCCAAACACCACCCTCATTAAAATGTGTGTTGTATGAAGAGGCCTCCTCCTGTGGCCAACTATCTGCCAGTTTAAATAGGGACAAGTGCAGAGTTGTGTTGAGTTACTGTAATGAGAGACTGTTGCTGAACACAGAGGTTCTGATTATGGGTTATGTTAGTTATGTCAATTGTTGCCTATCCTGCCTCCTACTGCTGCACCAAATACAACCCTTTGGTCAGCATGTCTCTGACAGGGCCATATGGCATCTTTAAATATAAAGTGTGTGATAGAGACAGAGGGCCAGATGTACGTACATTTGCGAAAGTAGCGTTATCAGCGCCATGGCCAACCCGCAGAAAGCGCACGCTGTGATACTTCAGATAACGTCGTATTTATCAAACCTGCAGTTCATCGGGTAATCAGCGCCTTTCTCCGCCCACTATACCGTAAATTGCGCACATTTAAAAGTGCAATTGAATAGGCGATGTCAAAGAAATCCTGCTTGATGCATGTTATTTTGGCATTAGTGGTGGGGAAATCTGTATTGAGGTATCGTTCGTTCATTTGTTTTTGCTTTCACATATGAAAACGAAAAAACGAGAAAACAACTCCTTTTTCCGTTTTTTCGTTTTTTAGAAAAACGAAGTTATGACTTGATTTTTGGTTTTCCCGTTCTTGTACGGAAATCAGAAAAACCACTTGAAATTCTGATTTTTCCCTGTGGGTGGTGCTAAATCTGATTGGCAGGATATGCATTCATTGTTTTTCAAATTAAGAGTTTACCCACATTGTATTTATTAGCCTATAAAATGAATAGTCTATATGCATGCATGTCACCCAATTATTTATCCAACTGCACAGCTGATTTTTTTAAACGTTATTACGCTGCATAACAAAGCGGAGCAACGTGTTGTTGCTGGTGACAAAACCACTGATTATGTTTATGTACATTGAAGCGATTCTGGCGTTAAAGGCCCGCTGATCGCTGTCAGATTCTCTGATATGAATGCCCGCGTTGCATTGTGGGATACCTGCTTTGAATGCGCCCAGCTCAGCTAATATCGTAGCCTACTGTTCCGTCTTATTTACTGTAATATTTCACCGGTAATTAGACCAAAATAATATGATTAAAATAAAGAAATGAATACCATGATAACATCTACATAAATGTTGATAGATGTAGCGCTATAGTTTAAAAAATATCAATAAACATAAAGCCATCCAGCTTCCCTGGTCGAAATAGACCGAAATAATAACATTAAAGGAAATAAATAAAAACCATGATACAATCTGGTGAATAAATGTTGATAAAAACAGCGGTTATTGGGCTAAAAATACCAATAATAACCAGCTGTATCCAGCTTCTCTGCTGCAGCCGACTGGCAGAAAGAAACGTGCTGTAATCACGAAATATGCTTCCCATTAAAATACATTAGTTTAAAAAACGTGACCCCCATCACGTAAATCTTCACAATTACGTGATGGTATCACGATCTTATAGATTTATTTTCGTGATTATATCACGAACTGACGTCAGACTGCCACCGCGCATTTGAAGGGGGTTGCGCGAGCAGTTTCGGGATTATTTTGGAGAGGACACCATGGCGAATCAGTGGGTTATAAATCCATTCAGTGTCCCAGCAGAGCTCCGTGATGGATTAAGCATCCCTACTTGACCTGAGCTCTAATATGGAGTTACAACAGAAGATGCGTGAAGTGTCGCTTGCACACTTTTGGCTGTCTGTGGAGACATAGCCTAGTTCCCGTCCCTCTGCATAAGGGCTATAAAAGTACTTTCCAATTCAAGTCCACTTCATTTGTGTCAGTGCAGGTTTTCTGCCTTGACCCTGATTA
Source organism: Gymnocephalus cernua (assembly GCA_023631565.1). Taxonomy (NCBI): domain Eukaryota; kingdom Metazoa; phylum Chordata; class Actinopteri; order Perciformes; family Percidae; genus Gymnocephalus; species Gymnocephalus cernua. The sequence continues at coordinate 4,793,915 of CM042431.1, forward strand.
AAAGCAAGTAGCCTACCGGTCGAGGCTGCAGATGGATCGGGGTCACCCCCCATCCACCGTCTGTGTGCAGCGAAGACTCACTGCTCCCATTAAGGTAGAGAATAAGTAACATGTTCTCTGTTCAGTTTTGTTTAAAGTGATGGATATGAGTTACATTTTCTTTTTGTTTTGTTTTTCAAATAAGCATTGACCTACAAATTAACCATAAACCATATTATTGATTTTTATTAAAATGAGAGAGATTGTATTAGGACTAGTGTTCAAAATGATCTTTTTTTAACACAGTGCTCCTCTTCTTCTTCTTCTTGTTATTATTGTTGTTATTATTGTTGTTATTATTGTTGTTATTATTGTTGTTATTATTGTTGTTATTATTGTTGTTATTAATGATATTAATATCATGTCTTTTATTCAAATGGGGAGGCCCCGGTGATCTCTGAAGGGAGGCTCACTGTCTTGCACTTTGAAAACCTGTGCAGTTTGATAAATAATTGGGTGGCATGCATATATGTAGACTGTTCTACTATGTTAGACTATTAATTTTATAGGCTCACAAATACAGTGTGGGTAAACTCTTAATTTGAAAAACAATGAATGCATATCCTGCCAATCAGATTTAGCACCACCCACAGGGGAAAATCAGAATATCAAGTGTTTTTTCTGATTGCCGTGCAAGAACGGGAAAATCAAAAATCAAGTCATAACTTCGTTTTTCTAAAAAACGAAAAAACGGAAAAAGGAGTTGTTTTCTCGTTTTTTCGTTTTCATATGTGAAAGCAAAAACAAATGAACGAACGATACCTCAATACAGATTTCCCCACCACTAATGCCAAAATAACATGCATCAAGCAGGATTTCTTTGACATCGCCTATTCAATTGCGCTTTTAAATGTGCGCAATTTACGGTATAGTGGGCGGAGAAAGGCGCTGATTACCCGATGAACTGCAGGTTTGATAAATACGACGTTAAAGGAGTTGTTTTCTCGTTTTTTCGTTTTCATATGTGAAAGCAAAAACAAATGAAGGAACGATACCTGGACCTGACTAGTGCGCTGTAGCAGAGCGGTACTGGTGCTATGATACTGCTGAGTTTAACAACTGCTGGAATGGAATGGGAACGCTGAGTCGGAGATTCACTGTCATCTTTGATTTCTTCCAGTAACTGTAATATTGCATGGCTGCTTAATCTGTAACGCTTAATGATTTCGTGTTCACTCAACTGAAAAAGTGTGATCCTTGTGGCTAAAATCTTTTCAGCTCGTCTCGTCGGCCGATGCCTCAGTCCATTTCACCAGGAGGCATATGTGAGGAAACACGCTTGCGCCTGGTTTACACCTGCTTTTAAGAGGTGGAGAATTTTCACCGCAAAATAGAGGCTCGCTTTCACAGGCGTTTTTTGTACATACCGCGGAATACATAATTAGGCGCACTTTGCGCTTCCCCTCCCATGAATAGCCAGCAGGAGAAGGTGACTCAGGGTTTAACAAGGGGTCAGACAACATGCTAATGGGTTCAATTAAAGCTACTGAGGAGTTAGAATCATTCCAAGAATATTTTGATATTTCTTATGTACAGCAGGTTGCGTGGTCAGGCTGATATCACCTTTTTCTATCTGAGTTCAGCAGTGAGAGGATATGACTGTCTGTTTCTGATGGTTTTGGCTCGTGGGTATTTGAAGCGGGAACCAGAAGGCAGGGTCTGGTCGATTCGCAAATCTTGTGGTTGAAGGACGACGTGCCTTATTTCAACACTTTAACAAACTAACATCTTATTTACAACACTGAGGGGCAAATCATAAATGATTGCACAGCTTGTGCAGTCGTTAAAACTTGCACGAATAATTAAAAAAAGAAACATGTAATTCTTAAAGGACCCACAAAGGGTGAAGCCCTAACTGCACTGCAAAGCAAACAGTGTTTGCACATATTAAAATTAGGTGCATATGTAAATACAAACATAGTTTCTATCAAAATAAGCCTTGTTGCAATACCAGTCCAATTCACAAAGGTCAGCGCATGGGAGAGGAGTTAGAGGGAGAAAGGACTTCCAGAATGATGCACTAGTCATGGTGCTTTCAGCAGCCGCAATCATTCTTTGTGAATTTTCCCGAGTGAGGTCCTTCAGTGACTCCTCCTCTGAACACCACAGGATGGCGCTAACACTAACACACAGCTGCAGGAAGTCAGTCGCACTCTGAACTGATTTCACATCCCGTTCATGTTCAGCTCTCTACGTCAGGCTGCAGCCGACAGTAACGTTACACATGGAGGAGCATCTGTTCCTGAAAGTCTTGATATGGATTTGGGGACAATGACATGGCTGATAGCTAGCATGTTTTGTTGTTAAACATACTGTCACATTATATTTACTGATTGCCAACCGTGCACAATGTTACTGACTTTGAATCTTGCTAGCGCAGTGTTAGCTTTCTGGCTCGTAGCGTTCTCTGAATTGAGCGTACTATAAATATCTACCGTTGCTGAGGGTGTCAAGTCGTATCTAGGGTCCATCCTATTTACTGGAGCAATGAAAAACCTTTGCATTGCAAAAGAACCTTATGGGATGGGAATGATTGTTTTGTTGTTTCGATTGCAAAACGCATTAAAATATGAATAAATGGCCTAATGTTTTTTCATCTGCAAGTGACCGTGGTATAAGCGGGTAAATGCCCTTCGATGTTTCAATTGTGAGGTAATTAATGGCGGAAATTCAGCAGCAATAATGGACTCCAGAACTGTTCTGGCCTTACCATTTTCCATTAATTCCTGATTGTCAAGAATAACCCCTCACACAGTGTAACCCACCTGAACAAAGATCTTGGATTCACTCCCAGCTTTTATCCACACAGGCTTCACACACATTTCTAAAAGCCAATCAAAATGCAGCACACACACACTGAGACAGAAAACAGTTGGTAACACAAACACATGAAAGGTGGATGAGGATTAGAACCAAGCACATCTCAGGTTTCAGAGTTTACACTATACAATTCAACTGAATGGTGCAAATTTAGATTGGTTGGTCTTGAAATTAGACAATGTATATAATGCTCCTTTTGAAAGATTTAATAAAACATTAAACTGTCATACATCTTGTCAAATTTGTATGCATTAAGTTCATCTTAGTGTGTAAAATGTATCTGAAGAAAGAGCTACCCCCTCAATAATGTGAGGATTTCCAGTTTAAGTAATAATGCACAATAATATCAGGACAATATATGTCAATATTAGGTGGAGAACACAGAGAAACATATGTTTTAAGCACATTGTTGTTATGCAAACCTATAGTCTGACATTTATCTGCAATCAGTGTCTGCTTCTCTTTTCATTTGCCTGTATACCTGTAGACTATTGGACGTGTGTCAGTTGTTAAATGGAATAGAATCAGCCCTTTTCTGTACTGTTGATGTCTCTTGCCTTTGAACTGTGACAGGGAATTAAAGACACCTGCTGCAGGGACGCTAAAACAGAATGAGTGACTGTCATCACGTCATTATTTACCATCAAGGACACAAGATTTGTGGGAGGTAGCCTACAGTACGGCCACACAGGGACTACACAGTAGTACTGCACTGGACCTAAATGACTCTTTAACATGTTCTGCTGGCTTAGAAAGGTCTGAATAACAGCAAAATGAGTTGTGTGCCTGTTGGCTGTCAGACGTGGTAGTGAACTTGTCAGAGGGAATCCCTGGGACATTAATGACGAACCCACTCCAGCAACATCATACCTCACGTGGAGATAACATAGAGCAGCCTACTAACAGAAGACTGTCAGCGCCTGGCAGAAAGCAGAATTCTGCTGTTTACTGCTGACCATGGCAATACTTTAAACATGAATAGAATGTCCCAGAATAATGTGGGGCTACATGAGACGAATGCCTTGTCAAGTCATAGCACAATGACCCAATGGTTAGCACTGTGGCCTCACAGCAAGAAGGTTCTGGGTTCTGCAGTGCCCTTGATCAAGGCACTGGCTCAGATCTGGAGATGGTCCCTGGGCGCGGTAAATGGCTGCCCACTGCTCCCTTGAGGGATGGGTTAAATGGGGAGAATGAATTTCACCATATGTATGTGCATGTGACAATAAAGTACCTTTACCTTTAGAAAGTAAGGAACAGTTCCTAATGTGGTCTCATCCAAACCAAGTGACAAGTGAGTCCAGACTTTTAGACGAAGTTATAAACTTGGATCTGGACAGACCTGAAGGAAATATGAGGCTTAGATGTACTTCTGCACGAGACAGTAACAACACTGAAATAAAAAAGGGCATACATAGTAAGAGGTGTTTCTCTCCTGCCTGTTCTTGTTCTGTCTAGGATGAGTCAACAGCTGGCTCTCAGTATAAAAAATGAGTGTTCACGCTGAGACATTCCGCCATTACCAACTCCATTCATAGTCCCATTTAATGTCACAAAGCTTTGACAGTATCTATCTCTGCTGTGTTAGCTGCCCACGTGGTGGGAGTGTACTCTCAGTTACACTTACAGTATCGCTGCAATACAATATCAGGGCATACAGTGATGTTCTTTCAGTCATTTAGAGTTCCCGTTTATCTGTCTTTAGATAGAGCTATCAAACTCTATCTATAGAGCTATACACTTTCTCTCATATATCATACTTTGCTTTTGTTATAATGTTCCCTGTTTCAATCACATCTTATGTATGTGCACACCTGTGGGTTTGCATCATAGTTATGTTCATGTTTTCAGTTTCACACCCCTTGATGTACCACTCGTTCAGTACACCTGCAACATGTTCCCTCTCTTCTACCACTCTTTCATCCACCAATCTCTGTCCAGCTGGCCTTGATGCTGCAGCTATCAGAGTCACACACACCAGGAGGAACCAACATCAGTTGCATTATATTTCTGAGTGGTAGTAAGTTTTAAATAAGTCTAGTTTCTGTCTTGGCACCAAAGAATTCCTCTCAGTTAGTTAGAGTTTTTCATCTTCTGGGAACTTTCCACCACAAGAGGAACTTCCGATTGGGCGATGTTGATATTAATGTATTATTTGGTGTTACTCACAAACAACAGGTAGTTTACCGGTACCGAAAAGCATGGTTTCTCACTTATTGCCTCAAAGAAATTCATTTGATTGAGTTTCCTAAATTTAAAACAGAAAACATATTTTCTTACCTACATATAGTGAGAAATATGCATTTATAATTTTGGTTTTCCAGTACAGACTCTGATAATTCTGTCTCCTCTCCAATACAAAGAAGGTGAATGGAATTGAATGTGTGAATGATCTATCTCTGAGAAACATACATACAAACAGAGCCTTACATCTGCATTCCGTCATGGTCCAATCAGACAATCAGAAGGACTTCATGTGTCAGATTGAGCCGGATCTCCATCATGAGTCAGTTTGTGAGAATCATTTGAAAAGACAGAGTCTACTTTGAAGAGCATCAGTGAACCAGAGAGGAGTTGGTTGGTAAGGCCTGTTCATAATTACATATGTACAGGCAGGATGCCACGTTGTCTCGTCACAGTAACTAAATCGAAGTAGCCTACTGTGATTCAAAGAGTCCTTCTTACTTCTACTGGAGTGTCTTACAGTAATGTAACACTTTTGATAATGATAGAGGTCAGCTAAGTCTGAAATGTCAGCACGCAGCAACACATCCCCAAATCTCCTGGGGATACATGACTAATTCTGGTGTCTCTGGTCTCATCATGTAATGCCTCTCCTGGCTCATGTGACAACCTCACATTGTGTGCATTGCGTTAAATCAAAGACATCATGGACGTTTTCTGACGTGTATTACTGTAAAGAACTTTGTTGAAAATGTCAATAACTGCAACAGGTATTCAGAATTTCAACACTGTTCAGTCTGTGCAAAAAAAGATAACTGCTAAGTCAAAAGATAATAAGCCCAACACTTTCACAGCTCAATGTGGTTAGATTTGCAACATTGTATTTAAAATAGCATGAACAATACTAAGCAATGCGGTGTGGATCCCTACCTGCAGGGCCGAGAGGAGGACCTCTAAACCACTGGAGGAGCTCGCCGATGCTGTCATAGCTGGGCCACGTCGTTCTGTGAAGGACAGACGGACAGACAGAGAGATAAATACACTGTTAGACAGACGGACAGGCAGACAGATAAATAAACAAACAGATGGACAGATGGACTAACCAATAGACGAACAGAAAAAAAGACAGGACAGGAGCAGAGATCGGGGGGAGGCAGACGGAGGAAATCCAAAGTGCGTCCTCACCACTCAGCGTCACACACACATGAAACTTAAATCATCTGTCTCTCTAGTTCTCTCTCTCACAGCAAGCCAGACGCGCACATGCAGCGCTGCTGCTGTGTGTAAGGAGAGAGAGAAACGGAGACTCCCCCTGACTTAACTACCAGGGTCAGGCTCTGTGTGTGCGCGTGTGTGTGTTTTATATCACTTTGCAACACGTCGTACAAATATAATAGAAAAGGTGTCTCTGTGCAGTTTTGCATGGGGCTTTGTTCATGTTGTAGAACTATTAGATACATAAAGATAAATAAAAGTGGTTAAAAGTGTGGCTGGCTGTGTGTCAGTGCGTGTGTAACCCTATCCCTATAGGATAAAGAGCTTCAGAAAACATTTGTGCTGCAGTGTTGAGAAGGCTGCCACTATAAAAAGGTCCTGACAAGGCCAGCTGGGCAGCTGCAGGACACGCAATACATCCAGTCGAGACGTCAACCAATAATGCTTTGGATGGCTGCTATAAAACAGCCCTTTAAACAGTGCCTTTTTATTACAATCACCAAACTCTATTCAGTGAGCCAAGCCTCTGAAACCACAGACAAAAAAACAACATGTTACTGTACCACAATAGCTCTCAGACAGACCCCCCCCCCCCCACACACACACACACACACACACACACTGCTTTGTGTACCAACTTCATTTATATCAACATATAACAACATAAGTGCAATTAGTAACAAAACCAGCCAAGCTGATTATTATTCTTATTTAATAACATTATCAAGAAATAGGCTGTCAATTGAATAACATAGTTAATCAAGATTAATCACTATTTTTTGTTCTGTTCAAAAGATTTCACAAGTATTAAGTACTCTTATAAACATGGCAGTGGACAAATATGCTTGCTTTATACAAATATAAATAAGTATGTATATTAATTATTGGAAATCAATTAACACAACAAAATAATAATATTTTTTTTCTGTGAAAATCTGTTAAAGTCCGACATATTTTATATATATTTGAAAATCTCTGGAAAATCTCTGGTGATTATAATCCCTGTACAGTGTATGCAGCTGCCTGTCTGCGATCACTCGATGTCCCGCCCACAACACTATCTGATTGGTTACACATCATGAGTAACAGCTAATCAGCCAATCAAAAAAGGGAATTACCAACATTGATTTGGACGCCTTGCTGTGTATCTGATGTGTGTAGTTCAGCTCAGTTCTTCTCATTAGAGGTGACGACAGCGAGCTCTCTGTAACATCACTTCAGAGTGTTCGATACTCGCTAGTGGCATCAACTACATGTGAAGCCCTGATCCTGATCAGCTCTGAAACTACACAGCACAAGCCTTTTAGTAGAAATGATGAGCAGTGCATGGGTGTGTGTTTGTATGTGTAATGGAGACAGACTGGGTCAAGTTGAAGGACACACTGATCCTATCCTTAATCCTAACTTTCAGTCAGTGAGCTCACAGCCAGCTTTCCAGCCCACATGAACTTTACAGCGCTCTCTCCTCATCACACACGCACGCACGCACGCACGCATGCACACACACACACACACACACACACACACACACGTTCAGAGATGGAACTGGTTAATTGGCCTCGTTATTCCCTTCGGGGACAGAATGTTAATCCACAGCTGAAATCACACACCCACTTCTGACAGACAGGATTCTCCTACATGGCTCAACACACACACGCACACACACAAACACACACACACACACACACACACACATACACACACACACACACACACACACACACACACACACACACACACACACACACACACATTTCCACTTCCTCAATAATAAGGGAATACCCTGTTTGTTGCTTCAGCTGCCAGGTTATTTCACTGCAGACAACATTGAGGGTTTGCTGCTATTTTAAAGCCAAACACAGTTTGTCCTTTCAGGGAGTCACGTTGTCAGAATGTACACTCTAGCTTTTTACAGGGAAATGGGGGTTGAGGGCAGCGGCGAAGGCGGAACCCCTCTAGCGGCCGGCGGCGAAGGCGGAACCCCTCTGGCAGGCGGCGGCGAAGGCGGAACCCCTCTGGTGGGAGAGCAGGACAGCGAAGACCCTCTGAAGACCAGGCAGAACAGGACACCTGAGACTGGAGTCAGAACACGGGGAGACTCTGGAAGGCCGGTCAGCGGTCAAACTTTACATTTTCAGTGTGTAGCTCGCTAGTTCGAAGTTTGTTGTTCCCCGAAGAGAACGGAGTTAGATAGAGGCAATACACAGAGAGTTGATCCAGACTACTCAACTAGTTAAAAAAAAATATATCCATATATTAGCATGAAGTCAACTGTGACACATGAACACTACATGTTGCAGTTACTCTGTAAGAGTGTGAAAACTTGTCTGCAAGCCAGCACACAAGTTTAAACAGGTAGCTAAAAGTAAGTAGTAGTAGTAGTAGTAACTTTAATGGACAAATGTTTGAAACAGTTGCCCAGAAGGCTGACCAAACCAACATTAATGTTGACACTTTAGTTGTATGAATAAGTAACAATAGCCTATCCACTTTTATATAATGAATAGTGTACATTTGCAACATAGATTGATAGTGGTTGATGCCACAGGGCTGTGGGGGTGGGGCAGTGGTTCTATGACCTTTCTGTTCCATGCTCAGGGCTCTAAGAATAGAAAAGTGATCAGTATGTTGTTTCTGTCCAACTCGTTGATATTGTTGCGATGCACATTGCAGGCTCTAGAGGCTGATAGTGGGGCTTCACTCCTTTCTCTTGTTTATTTCTGGTGCACTGATCCTGGAGCATTTCTGCTTTAACACTGATGGGATGGATATCACACTGCCATTAAAAACATGACGCACAGGAGGCCCTCTGTGATGAAATGTAGCTGTAAATCAGACAGAGAAAACAAGTTGGACAGAAAGACACCTTTTTTCTGGTTGGTTGATTAATGGTGCAGACAGAGCCTTTCTGTGTAGAGTGAACCGGTAAGCCTAAAACATACACTCAGTTGCCATGTGGCTATAACTACTGCAGTGTGATCCTCCCTCACTTCATGTTCATACTGGTTAGGAGAGGCGGTGATTCAACTTCAGGACATTTTTTCTAAACGTTTTGTCTTTTCCATTTCCATCGGGGATTGTGATGTTAGAAACACCTCTAGTCACAAACTAATAACACCTGACGGCCATTACTTATCACAAATATGCTGATCCGTATCACCAAGTGAATATTGCCACGTAGTTGTCCTGAACAGGTAAATGCAGCCTGCAGGCACTGCTGAGGGAAAAATGCACTCTCTCCCTCTCTTAACATATGCAAAACATCTAAATCAAGAACTATTTACCGTATTGATTTCTGTTTGCACAATAAACTATACATGATATGCGGTATAACTGTATTAATAACTAATGCAGCATTCTCATTATTATAAAAGGGTGATTGGTGTCTCAACGTGTTGATTCCTGGTTGTTAACTATTGGCCAACAGCAGGTTCCTCTCAGAGCTGCCTTTGAACCTGCCGTCTGTGTGCTAATAATACAGAGTGTGTGCGTGCACAAGGTCACAGATCCGCTGAGTAATCATATCCACCTGTGTCACACACACACACACACACACACACACACAGGTACCATACTTGCACAATATTGCCGTCAAACCCCGTTTTTCCGCTGCTGTGAGACTTCTCTGTGACGTTGCCATAGTAACATGGTGTGTGATCAGCAGTGTCATGGTAGTCACCGGTGAGCTCAGGGTCAAACCACTTTACATTCCAGTGCAGCCAAGGAATGCTCAAAGAGCAAAAGTCAGTGTAACACACATTTCCCTTTTTACTCTTCCTGTGATCCTAAAGTGCTAATTCAGCCTGAGAGCATTAACAGTTCCATCCCAAACATAGATCCACCTCATCTTGTCAGTGGACACAGCAGAACCAAACTTTCATTTTACAACTGTTGCTCATATAATCTCTAACATTATCAGACTGTAGGAAAGCATTTTGATGCCAGAAATGAACCAGATATGCCCCAGGTAATTCAGTATTCATATTCAATTATAGATATTTCAGTGAAAGCAATGCAGGGCTGGCCCGGGCCTTTTGGGGGGAATTAGCAGAATTTCTGCTGCACAGTGTTCTTGCAATAACTGATGATGAGAGCTGTGAGAGTGAAGCAGGACAGTAAAGTGTGCCAGACAGACAAACAATGAGCTGACACCACAAAGCTCAGTAAATGTGGATTTGTGCTGTCACCAGTGATCTCTCGAAGGCCCACGGCAGATTTCTCGTAGGGGAGACAATAAAGGCTTTTCTTATCTTAAAAACCCTACATCAGGTGATGATTCTCTGAAGGATCATCACTCTGAACATTTGTCATATATTGTCACATTGTCCTGTGGTACATTGGAGTAAAATATGAACACAGTCCTTCCAATGGTTTCACACTTCTTCACTGATCAACCTGTGGCATAACACGCCAAGATGTGCTGCAATGCCCTGCCAACAAAGGCAGGGAAGAAGAAGAAGAAGAAGAAGAAGAAAAGGAAGACTGCAAGCCAATAAAATGTATGAATGTGAATAATGTTTCATGAGGAAGGAAATGCATTCACCATGTTTGTCAGAGCTCAAGGACACCCACATGACAACACTAAAGGTATAGCTCTGCACATGTTTTCTGTTAGTCAGCCAGCTGTTACAGTCTATCATAATGATAAAAACGAATGGTTCCTCGTCATGTTTCTACATGTAAAGTGTTGTTTATATCTTTTACATTTACATGAGATACAAGTTTATACACAGACAGAAGCCAGGGCACTGCTGGGGACAGGATTCTTTCTCTGCTTCTTTCCTCTCTTGTGTCACCATGTTATGTCCCTTGACTGTCCTGCTCCACACAGAGTGGAGGTGACCTGTTACATGTCATTCCTGCATGTGTGTATGGGGGAGAAAACTTCAGAGACAACTCCAGAATATAGAAAATCATTAGAAAATATGTTCTACTATCTGTGAAATATTTAAACTGGCAGTAGTTTCATTCTGTTTCACATCAGTTAGTTTTATTTACATTTAGCAGACTTTTGTACAATTAGTACCATGACACACATTCATCGCTATACAGTGTCATAGTATTAGTACAGTATATAGGATATAATACATACTTTGGAAAAGTTTGTTCAGAAATGTAGAGTAACAGCACAGCTGGCCGTCAGAAAGCAGCTGTTAACATGTGTCTGTCTCGCAGGGCTGAAGTGGAAAAGAACTAGAACAGGATCTGTGCTATGACTTCTCAGAGCTCTGCTTATAGCAACTTAACATGATACAGCACCCCCCCCCCCCCCCCACCACCACCACCACCACCACCGCCCCACGCACCCTACCCCCCCCCACACACACACACACACATGGATCCAAATCAATGCCTTAATAATTAAATATATATATATATATATATATATATATATATATATATATATATATATATATATATATATATATATATATATATATATCAGCCACTGAATCCCACGTGTATGTGCATGTGTATGCATGTCTATGCATGTATGTATGTGTGACGCTTTCATGCATATACATATGCATGTATCTGCAATGCTGAGTAATGGTATATATGCATATGTGTATGTGCAAGTCAAGTTTTCACACTGATAGCAAAAAAGATATATTTGAGAGTTTTAAAAAAGTATTTTGAGAGAGATTTTTTTCTCAGAAATAATTTTTAAAATTACAACTTTTTTTGTATGTTCTATACATTCTCTCAAAAAAAATTTGTCTCAAAAATTATTATTTTTTGCTATTGGTATGAAAATATTTTTTTTCTCTCATAAAATGTTTTTTACTATCAGTGTGATAACTATTTCTCTCAAATATTTTTTTTTCTCTCAGATCATTTATTTTCTCGCATGTAATAAAGAAACAAATCTAGCTCCATAGGAATGCTAGTACAAAGTAGTCTACATGTCATTGATGTAATTATACTATATACATATACACACTATATAGATCCTAAATGCCACACTCATTTAAATGTTAACAATTATTCATGCATGCATGTATGCTCAGCATGAACACGTCTCTAATGTGTCATTAGACTGCTGGATGCTGCTCTCTGCTAGCCTCTGATCTGATGTGACATCCCATCACTTTGCCAGGACACAGAATGCCCCCTCACATTCAGGACATAACACAGTCACATAGCAGAGATAGCAGTGCAGTTAAACATCGCTCTGCTTCTCTGTGACAGAACAGCCAGAAGCATTTCTGTTTGTGATTCTTTGCATTCTTTCTTTGTCACTCAGCAACAATGTCAGTTTGGTTGTGCATTTCAATGATGATGAGGATTGTAATGATGAAGATCCTTTTGGGATCATGACTGTCAAGTGAAAAGATTTGTAACAGAACCTCAGATTAATATTATATGTTTTCTTTTAATTTAAAATAATGTAACACAAATAATGCTCACTATAGGGTTATATGATAGTTTAACTGCAACTAAATGCTCATACTGAAGAGACTGCTCCCAGAGGCTGCCCATGCAACTCTGCTGCTCTCTCTCTCTCTCTCTCTCTCTCTCTCTCTCTCTCTTTCACTCTCTCCCTCTCCCTCTCTCTCTCTCTCTCTCTCTCTCTCTCTCTCTCTCTCTCTCTCTTTCACTCTCTCCCTCTCCCTCTCTCTCTCTCTCTCTCTCTCTCTCTCTTTCACTCTCTCTTTCTCTCTCTCTCTCTCTCTCTCTCTCTCTCTCTCTCTCTCTCTCTCTCTCTCTCTTTCACTCTCTCCCTCTCCCTCTCTCTCTCTCTCTTTCACTCTCTCTTTCTCTCTCTCTCTCTCTCTCTGTAGAAATATATATGCCTAACACACATAGACACATACACACTCTCAGCCTACCTGTCCAGCTGCCCTGTAGCTCTCTCAGAGTTCCATTCCAGGTGAAATTACTTCGTCCGTAAGCAAACATTCTGACTCTTTCCATTTGTTTCTCTGCAGGTATGTTTGTGTCAGATGCAGAGGATTCAGTGTAAAAAGTACGGTCAGGCACTAATTCCTTGTCTTTCCCTTTCACTGGGAGCCAATGTGAGGGAACCCCGGCTGTTGTGAGTGACTGCAGGGAGAGCCTGCACTTATAGCACCGGGCTGAGCTTTAAACATGACCCTGTGCCATTGGTTAGCAGCCCAAATGCCTGTGTGTGTGTGTGTGTGTGTGTGTGTGTGTGTGTGTGTGTGTGTGTGTGTGTGTGTGTGTGTGTGTGTGTGTGTGTGTGTGTGTGTGTGTGTGTGTGGTATATGATGAACAGAGCACTGTGTGCATGTAAATCACCCCTGTCAACAGTGTGGATCGGAGGCTCCACAGTTTCCAACTTGCTTCGAAACAAACTTTGTGTG